>PVJD01011325.1:0-47026 GCA_004026545.1 Mormoops blainvillei | reverse complement strand
TGAATATGCAAAAAGAAAATAACCTCGCCCTGCTAGAGTCTTTTTTTTTTAATCCTCATCTGAGGAAATTTTTTTCATTGCTTTCAGAGAGAGAGAAAAACATTGATGTGAGAGAGAAACATTGATTGGTTTCATTGAAACAGGACTGGGGATTTTATGCATCCAGACCAGGGATCAAAACTGCATCCAGGCATGTGCCCTGACTGGGAATCAAACCTACAACCTTATGGCCACAGGATGATGTCCAACCAACTGAGCTATACTGGCCAGGGCCTGCTAGAGTCTTTAAGAAACCCTTTGGGTGCATGAGCAATGGAAGAGAATAGAGGAAGAGGGAAAGATGTCAGCCTCCATGACTCAGACACGGCTGCCAAACCCTCATGGCCAGTTCCTTCATGCCACCTTGCTGAACCTCCCCCAGAGAGTTCAGTGCTTTGCGGAGGTTTTCCAGTGGCTGGTCTGAAACCATGAACGAGCCCGCCTTTGGATAACTTCCCCTCTAGGTTCACTTGGGACCTGTGAACATCCGAGGAGTATTATCCCCCACGAGCAGGGTGGATCATTATACACATATGCACATGCATGAGTATATGGATTCATGCATGTTTCCAGTTTCCTTCAAATGTCCCTAAGGTGTATGTGCCAGTTATTAATTTATATTCCTCAGCTCCAAGTTCACCCACCAATGCCTGCTCTGTGATATTGGGCAGAATTCCCATGAACTTCTTTCCCTTACAGTGAAAATAATGCTAAGCTTTCTCAGGACAGGGTGCTAGAACACAGCAGGTGGAAGGGGCTTCTCTTGTTTATTTGGCAGGTGTAGGATATCCTGTGGTGCTCTGCCCCAGTTATGTGCCCAGAAGCTCCCTCAGAGACCTTTCAGTCCTGCTTGGCCTAGCGATCGCCTCCCTAGTGATGACCCACCCAACACATGACACCGTGTGCTTCATGCCACCCGACTCCCTCTACCTACCCACACACCCACCCACTGCAGACTTGTCTCCTGCATGTCCAGCAACTGCAGACCATCTCTGGGCTGAGGACCATCAAATTTCCCTGCCATCCAGGGGGCTACCATGACACCTTCTCCAATGAGGGGTTCCCTCCTCTCAGTGTTCTTCCTTGGGTATCCTTCCTCAGGTGTAGGGAGAATTGCCCTATGGTGTTTGCCTTACATCCTATAGTTACTCTTTATCATACCCCATTAAGTTTTTAAAGTTTCATTGCTTAAATCATGGCCGTTTCTGTCTCCTGATTAGACATAGACTGATACAGTACTTGTGGCCCCCAAACTGTTAAGATCCACCATACCTAGTCCCAGATAATACAAAAATATAAAAACTCTCAGTGCATCACCCAGGGCATAGAAAACAGTAAATCTAAGCAGCTATGCTACAATCGTATGTTGGGGATGGAGTCAGTTTCCTGTTGCCACCAAGATTTCCTGTTACCACACAGCTCTTGAGAGCCTCCCTCAGGTGGTCCCTCTCGCCTGTTTAGCTAGCGCTAAACAACAAGCAGTTAGCGCTATCCTTTATGAAACACACACTTTATAGCAAGCAGTGTGCCAAGAGTTTTCTGTGTATTATGAGCCCCCTTTTGCAGAAGAAAAAACTGAGTGTAAAGAATTAGAAATGACCAAAGTTTCCTAGATGGCCAGGAAAGAGCTGGAATTTGAACTCAGGTACATCCAATTACAAGGCCCAAACTCTTAACCACCAGAATGTGTTTCTTCATAGCAAACAGCTATTGCTTTGCCAAGCTCTGTGCTAGATAGTTCACAGGAGTTATATCACATGTCTCTAACAACTGTGTTTGGTAAGGAATGTTTTGTTCCTGTTTTACAGATGAAGAGACTAAATGCCTAACCCGAAGCCACTCATCTAGTGAGTGTGGAGGCAGGATTTGAAACTGGCCCTCTGACTCTGGGGCCCACACTTCTAATGTCTACAGTGTACCGCTTCCCTGGCTTACACAATAGAAGTGAATTCGAGGGTGAGAATGTACCTAGACCTGGGGACTGTGACGGGTGAATTGATGGAAAGCACACCGCGTTTGACTTCGCATACAGTGCCCATCGGTTACCAGTAATGCTGTGTGTGTTAAAAGAGAGAAAGCTGTCTACGGTCATACCACCCTGAACGTGCCCAGTCTCATCTGCTCTCAGAAGCTAAGCAGGGCCGGGCCTGGTGAGTACTTGGGTGGGAGAGAGAAAGCAGGTGAGTGAGAATGGTGTGGGACCAGATGTGACTGTCTCCCCCTGTAATCGCCCTACCATAGCTGAGCCTAACCCTAACTCTAGGGGAGAGGGATGATCTGCAGTCACCTCTGTAAGGCTGGTTTGGAGGGACCTATGTTTATCTCCAGTTCTGGTCCAGCAAGGGGATTCGCTGATGCCCAGCATGGCAGACATGGCCCTCAGAGCATATCGCCAACACCCCATGCTCTGATTCCATGCTCACCAACGGTGCCAACAAGGGGGGACTAATGAGTGATTTAGTCCCCCTTTGTGTGGTCTCATGGTTATTCACCAACTTAGCTCCAAGACCCTAGCAGCTGATGGGGAGGGGGAAATAAGACCCATTATACAAGATCCAGAGTATTTTCAGGTTGCTAAAAAAAGTGACTATTCCAGATAGTGAGACCAAAGAGTATGTTCACTTCTCTGAGTGGTCCTCATAGAGAGGCCACTGATGACATAAGTAACATCCTCAACATCTACAACAAATATAGCATCAATGTTACAAACCATATTTTGTATAATGTCCTTCAGGGTAGGTTGAGGGCCACCAACCAAAGCACAAAGCATTAATAGTAATTCTTCAAGAAGCCACGGGAGGCAGTCAAACAGACAACTCTGCTGCTCCGGGTAAATTGATAAAACTTAAAAATGCGCGTCTGGAGAGTGAACCCAATACGCTCTTTGCAGGCACTCGTCCACAAACAGCATTTCTCTGAGCCAAGCTTTTGAAAAGTACGCTGCTGCTATGAGGTTGAGATTCTACTTGGAGTGTTGGTACCTTTCATTACCAATTAAGAAATGAGCCCTGGCTGGTGTGGTTCAGTGGACTGAGTGCCAGCCTGTGAACCGAAGCGTCGCTGGTTTGATTCCCAGTCAGAGCACGTGCCTGGGTTGTGGGTCAGGTTCCCAGTTAGTGGTGTACGAGAGGCAACCTATCGATGTGTCTCTCGCACGTAGATGTTTCTCTCTCTCTTTCTCCCACCCTTCCCCTCCCTCTAAAAATAAATAATGGGGGAGGGGAGTAAAAGGGGGACTATATGGTAATGGAAAAAATAATAAAGATTACAATAAATAAAATCTTCAAAAAAAAAAGAAATGAGCCACAAGACTTAATAAACTGAGCTGGGACTTTAATTGGATCCTCTTAGGAACAGTCAAGTGCCAGCAAGAACATGTTCTTCAAAAGAAGGCCAACCCACAGCCCCTCTAAAGTACAGCAGGGGAGTCTCTGATGGTAGAGCCAAGATTTGCTTTGAGAGGAAGTGTGAGAGTTCTCTAACAATGTAACAAATGGGTAATTGAGGCTCTACAATTCCACATCAGAATGTGCCATGCCAGTAAAAATTAACCTGGAAAAACTGTGAAGCAGGTGTGTAACCATATACCCTATTTGGCCCCCAACATGAAAAATCTGCCACACATCTCATTTTGTGAAACAGGCTCTGATAGTTAAACTGATTGCAAAATGGACTTGCAAAGTGACTAAATAAGGTAACTTACTATTCATAGTTATCTTTATTTATTTATTTAAAATCACTTTTTTAATTTTTCAGTTATACTTGGCATACATTACTATATTAGTTTCAAGTGATTAGACACCCCAGTGATTAGACATTAGATAACTTACAAGTGCCTTCCCAATAAGCCTCATACCCATCTGACACCATACATAGTTATTAGAATACTAATAACTATATTCCCTATACAGTACTTTACATCTCCATGACTATTCTGTAACAATCAATTTCAACTTTTTCACCCATCTCTCCAACACTGCTCCCACCTGGTAACCATCAAAATGTTCTCTGTATCTATGAGCCTGTTTCTCTTCCTGTTCTTTTATTTTGTTTTTTAGATTTAATTGTTGATAGATATGTATTTATTGCCACTTCATTGTTCATATTATTTATCTTTTTTTTCTTCTTCTTAAAGGAGGCCATTTAAAACTTTATATGATATTGGTTTGGTGGCGATGAACTTCTTTAGCTTTTTCTTGTCTGGGAATCTCTATCTGTCCTTTGATTCTAAATGATAGCTGTGCTGGATAGAGTAATCTTAGCTGTAGGTCCCTGCTTTTCATTACTTTGAATACTTCTTGCCATTCCCTTCTAGCCTGCAAAGTTTCTTTAGAGAAAGCAGCTGACAGTCTTATGGGAGCTCCCTGGTAGGTAACTGCTTTTCTCTTGCTGCTTTTAAGAGTTTCTCTCTGCCTTTAACCTTTGGCATTTTAATTATGATATGTCTTGGTATAGACCTCTTCGGGTTTGTCTTGTTTGGGATTCTCTGTACTTCTTGGACTTGAATGTCTATTTCCTTCACCAAGTTAGGGAAATTTTCTGTCATTATTTTTAAAAATAGGTTTTTAATTTCTTGCCCTCTCTCTCCTCCTTCCAGCACCCCCATGATGCAAATGTGGGACCTCTTGAAGTTGTCCCAGAGGCTTATTACACTATCCTCATTTTTTAAAATTCTTTTTTCTTTTTGTTGTTCTGATTGGGTGTTTTATGCTCTCTTATATTCCAAATCACTGATTTGATTCTTGGTTTCATCCACTCTCCCGTTGATTCCCTATAAATTGTTCTTCATTTCAATCAATGTATACTTCATTTTATACACGTTCTTTTTAATGTTTTTATGTCCTTTTTTATGCTGTTGAAGTTCTCCCTGAGTCCATCTGCTCTTCCCCTAAGTTGATTGAGCATCCTTATAACCAGTATTTTGAACTCTGAATCTAGTAGATTGCTTGTCTCTATTTTGCTTAGTCCTTTTTCTGGAATTTTGTTCTATTCTTTAACTTGGGCCATGTTTCTTTGTCTCCTCATTTTGGCAGCCTCCCTGTGTTTGTTTCTGTGTATTAGGTGGAGCTGTTACATCTCCTAGGCTTGGTAAAGTGACTTAATGTCATAGGTATCCTGCAGGGTCCAGGGGCACAGCCTCCCCTATCACCCAAGCTGGGTATTTGAAGTGCTCCCACCATGCGGGTTGTGTAGACCCTCCTCTTGTAGTTGAGCCTTGATCATTGTTGACACCTTAATGGGATGGGTTTACCCACAGGCCAATTTGCTACAAGGACTGGCTGTGACTACCAACACCAACCTCCGACCACCAACGCCAACCTCTGACCACTGTGGATGATCAGCTGTGCACTAGCCCACCCCACAGAGCAGAACTTACTTCAGTGGGGCTGTGGTACCTACTGAGTCCACCCCTTGAGTGCGTCACTTGTGGAGGTGGTTGGGTATTCATTCTTGGACATGTTCTGAAACTGTCTAATGGATGCACTGGCTGTTGGGCCTCCAGGGAGGAGCAGGCCAAAGTCAGCTGCTGCCTGGGTTCTACCTGAGACCACCTGGCATGAGCTACCAAACTATCTGCAGATAATAGCTACTTGTACTGTGCTTAGAGGTGCCCAGGTGAGGCCCAGCTGCAAACAAGGCCAGCTGCCTCCAGTGCCAGGCTTGGGCCACTTAGCAAGAGGTATGGGGCACACTGAGGCTAGATGCTGCTTATTAGAGGGATTTTAGGAAAATCTGAAGCATGAGACAAGATAGGTCATCCATATGGAAAAGCCACTGGAAACCACTTGGGTGGGCCCAAAAGTTGGGTGGGGCAGGGCCCCAGGGATTCACCAGGGCAGGGTGAGTAGTGTGAGCCAGGTTGTTGGAGTCTCAGATATGGACCCCGCCTGACGGTCCTATGTGGAGAGGGTTCATCAAAGGAACAATGGCCTCTGCCAGCACTTCTGTCTTGGGAAAAATGACTACCCCCAGCTCTTAACCTGATGCTGGGCAATTCAGTTCTTCCCTGTAGGTATCATACCTTTTGAGCTATTGTCCCAGTACTGGAGCTTGGAGCAAATGAGCCTAAGTAGGTCCATCTGTGGGCTCTTTAAGAGGAACTGCCTGGGACTCAGAAGCCCTCCATTTTCCTCAGCTGGAAGTTATGGGGACTTCTTCTCTTTGCACTGGAACCCTGGGCTGGGGGGCTTTGTGGGGGGCTGGGACCCCTCATGCCTCAGAGAACTTCACGGCAGAGATATTCTTCCTGATTTTTATCTGTCACACGTGGGTTTGGGACAAGCCTAAGATGTGTCTTCATCCCTACCAATCTCATCTGACTTCTTCTTTAAATCTCCAGTTGTAGGACTTCCAATGAACTCTTTTTTCAGGTGGTTCTGAATGATGGTTGCTCTGTAGTTAAGTTTTGATGTGGTTGTGGGAAGAGGTGAGAACCACATTTACCTATGCTGCCATCTTGACCAGAATTCCTATTTATAGCTATTTTCTATAAATCTCTCTACAGTTGAAGGATATCTATTAAAATAATTATTTATAATCCAGAATTGGTTGTACTTATTTCTGGAGGTAATGAGGTAGCAGTATCAATTGCCTATTAAGAAAGATCACTCCTTGCCCTGACTGGTGAGACTCAGTGCGTTGGGCATTGTTCCACAAACTGAGTGGTCATCAGTTTGATTCCTGGTCAGGGCACACGCCTGGTTTGCAGGCAAGGTCCTCAGCTGGGGTCATGTGAGAGGCAACTGACTGAAGTTTCTCTCACATGTCAATGTTTCTCTCCCTCTCTTTCTCCCTCTTTCCCCCATCTTTCTAAAAATAAATAAATAAAATCTTTGGGGGGAAAGAAAGAAAGAACACTCTTAGTCCATGATATCAAAATCAGGTCACTTGCATCCAAAAGAATACTTAGCTTTCTGTTCTCTAACGTAGGGCAGGACGGCATGGTAATACTTAACATGGCCTGCTGATAGCATATTTAATAGCCTGTATGACACAGACACTGACCCTTCAGAACTGACACTGGCTGGTGGGCAGCACTGACTCCAGCAGAAAACCGTTTCTGTAGCCCGTCCAAAAGTAGTTTCAAGTGATTGAAGACCAAGCTAAAAATAAAGGAAGCCAACCGGAAATTACTAGCAGTGTCATCCATATTTTTCTCTACGTATTGTATCATACTCAGCAAAAGTCACAAACCATTTCATACAATTTTTGGCAGACTTGGTCGCTAGATCCTATAAATGATAGCAGAGGACTGTGTCGTGCACATGGAATGTCGGGCTTGCAAATTATTAAGCAAAAGCCAAGCTTATGGATCTTGCTCCTACATACTGGAGTTGAGTGACCAATTTGTCCTGGTTTGCCGGTGTCTTTTCCAGTTTTAGTACTGAGTGTCCCAAGTCCTGGGAAACCCCTCAGTCACTGGCAAACTAGGACAGCTGATCACCCTACCAGGGGCCTTCCTCACAAGCTGGTGACCCCTGGTTGGACATTCACATTTAGGGATGAGGCACGAAACACTGACTGGAATCTCTGCGTGGGAGTGAGGCTTGTGCATTGATGGAGTTTCACTGCAGGGTGTTTGAGGATCAATCAGTTTTTGCATTGGCAGTCACTGTGGGGAACTTGTCTGGGGTGCTTATTTTCTCAACTGATGAATCCTCCAGTGTCCTCCTTGTGGATTGTACATCGGGCTGCTCACACCCTGGGGACTGGGATCTCATCGTTCAACATGCAGATTTTTGCTTAATCACTGTGGTTAGCCCTGTACCTTACCTCCTCCGCCTAAATGTGGTGCCTCACACACCTCTCTCATTCTGTAGTCCCCACATTTTAATTTCTATAACAGATTAAGTCTCTCTTTTTCCCCATGGGCAGAGAGCACTTTTGCTGAAGGGGAACAGGGAGATGACCTATGGTTCCCAAACCTGTGTCCCTGTTCCTGTTTCAGCCTCCCCCTGTACCTCACAATCTTTCTGAGACTCTGGGGGTACACTAGGGAGAATCACCTGGCTTCCCCTTATTTCCTCCCTCTGGGGGCACCCACGTGATAGCACCCTCTATTCTGCCAACTCAGTTACTACTGCTCCACATGCTTTCTACCTTCAGAAAAATGTGGTGGAAACTCTTATCCACTCTTTTCTCCTCTCTCGTTCCTCACGCGCTTGTAGGTTTTTACCTATACCATTCCTCTTTGGTCATTTTGTTGGGATTTGGGGATGAGGAGGGAATGAACTCACACTGCCTGCCAATCAAGCACATGTACCTGGACAGTTATTTCTCTGGTCTCTCTTTTTTTATCCTGATGGATGGATGTTGGCATTTCTGGAACCATCTTCCATGTTTATTATTTTTTTCTTTCCTACTTTCTGTTGATTTATCCCTTTCTGTTATTTTTGGGAAAAACTGCTTTGTCCAATTTTGTAGCTCGCAAGCTCTTCCACTGCTGCTCAGCTCATCCACTGAGGTTATATTTTTTTAATTATAAATATATTTTTCATTTAAAACAATTTCCTTTCTAACATCTCTAATTGAGTCTTTTTTATCTTCTCTTACTTGAGAATATTAATTATACGTACTCCAAAGTTCAGTCCTGGTTGTCTTATTTGTTCTGGTTGGGTCTTGGAATCTGGAGGCAGGCAGCCTGGGTTTGAATTGTGGCTTCGCACACTAAGCTGTAAGACTTTGTGTCATGTTACTTAACTACTTACACCTTAGTTTCCTCATGTGTGAAATGGGGCTGAAAACAGTCCGACCTGAAAGAGTTGCTGTTAGAGATGAAGTGGGTTTTTTGGGTTTTTTTTTTTTATCCTCACCCGAGGACATTCTTTCATTGCTCTTAGAGAGAGAGGAAGAAAGAGAGGAATGGAGAGAAACATTGATTGGTTGCCTCATGTATGTGCTGGACCAGGGATCATACACATCTGGACCAGGTACCAAACCACAACCCAGGTGTGTGCCCTGACTAGGAATCAAACCTGCAACCCTTACGTTATGGGATAACTCTCCAACCAAATGGGTCACACTGGCCAGGGCAGAGATGAAGTATTTTGATATATATGATATGTTTAGAATAGTGCCTGACATATAAACGCTTAGTAAATTTTAGCAATTATTATTGTTTCCTCAGTTATGTCTCCTTTCCATGGTGTCAGTGCTTCTACAATGACATTTAATTTTTTTGACAGTGAACCCATGTTTTCTCATGAGATTCCCTGCAAGAAGTCTGCTTGCATAACTCACTATGACAGAGGGGTAAAAGCCATTTCATGAATGTGTGTTCCACATTGCTTTTGGGGAGAGTAAAGAATGGGCAGGATACACTATTGGGTGGATGCTCTTATGGTTGGCCTTTGGGGCTTAGCTGCTGCCCATTACTCCCTGTCTTTGCCATCTAGAACCATCCATAAGGCCCTGCCCTGTCTCTCACTCCCTAACACAGCTCACGCCTGGAGACAGATGTGTCTGTCTTGGCCATCTTGTCTGCAACGGTGGGGTTTAGGGTGATGTTCAGGAGTCGACTCATCTAGCAACTTCCATCAAAGCTATTGTTTAACCCACCCATCAGTACCTGGTTGGCCCCCTCTTACTCCAGTCCTCCCCTGCCTCTGGGCATGAGTACACTTGTTTCTGCTCCTACTTTTGTAGTATATATCATAGTATATACATTCAGGAATATATGTATTGTATTCTTGACCACTGCTCACAAGCTGGGCTACAATGTTAAACTCCATCTTGTCTGCTTTTGGCTTCTCAGAAATCCCTCAGTACTTCTGTTTCTCTGAACATTCTTTGCTATGATTTTTGAGGACACTAATTTTTTCTTTTCCTGTCATTTCTGGGGTTTGAAGCTGAAGAGAGACTAGAGCATGTGTTTAGTCTACTATTGTGAAAAAGAAAGAGAGTTTCTATTAGAGAAAAAATGACAGTTAAGCAGAATCTTGGAGAATGAGAAGGAGCTCCCAAAGTGAACGAGGGAGAGAAAGGCATTACATACAAGGAGACAGGATGAGCAAAGGTGTGGGGGCACGACACAGTATGGCAGGTGAGGAGGGTTCACAAGCAATTTGACATTTCCAGAGCCGAGAGTTACTTGGACCACAAATGGGAAGACATGGTCTTATGTGTCAATAGGTTTAACATCACTGTGGACCCTGGTGGTTCTTAGGGAGAGATACAGCCATATGTGCATCCTGTACCACTCTGAACGACGGATGTCAGGGCAATGAAACTAGAGCCAGTAAGACCAGTTAAAAGAGTCCTGCAGAAATCCAGGCTAGAAATCACAAGGGCCTGGAAACTAGGGCAGTGGCACTGAAGGCCTGGGGAGTGAGGGTCTGATGCAAGAAATGGTTAGGAAGACAAAATTTTAAATAATAATAAAATGAAAAAAAAGAAGAAGAAAGGAATAGGAAGAAAAATCTACAGACGGAGAATTTCTAATAGTATTTATTTTCTTTAGATAGAATAAAAAGAAACTCTAGCTCCTCCAGTATGGTCAGATGCTTTTGTAAAATTTGCAAAATAAGCTATTTCAGTTGCAAATAGTTAATACCACTGGTAATATCACATAAATTTTATAACTATTGTCAAAGTGGAAATACTTCTATCAAGTTTCATGTATGAGCTATGAGATTTCAGACATTTTAAGTTTTCTTGTGCATTGTCTAATCTTAAATGCTTCTTGTATTGATACAAGTATTTTCCAGTTTGTCACGGATATTCTCATTGAAGTGATGGGTTTTCGTTTTGGGTTGGACTTTAGATGTAGGTATTTCATATCAAGTCATCATAAAATTTAATCTTTCCTTAGCATGTGCATCTAGAAACATACAGGTTGCATAAGGATCAAATATGTCAGCTAAGCTAAGATGCCATCTGATAAGGTAGGTGTATAAAACATTTAATTTCACACTCAGGAATACTTCTATTCACAGTACTCCTGCAGTTTGTGCCTTATTACACAAGATTTCTAGTGAAATATTTTTCCTGAATTGTTCAAAGAAGATGTATTTATATATGTTTGTACATTATAATTGTAAATGTTGCCTTGTCAAGTATATTCCCTACTGGAAAGAACTTCTGTTTTAAATAGGCATGGATGAGAATGCACTTATATGCTTTAAACTTTATATATACAATGACTGAAAGAATTTCCCATAGACTAGTCAAATCTTATTTCTCCTCTACTGCATACATACCATATTTTGCCTTGTATAACGTGCTCCCGCATATAATATGCCACATTTTTGGCCCAAACTTTCAGGAAAAAAAATCTTTCATTTTAATTTTTTAATTCAACTTTTTATTTATATATGAAACTGATTATCATATTCCAGGGTATTATTTTGTATACAGACATTGTTATTACTTTCTAGAGTTATACTTTTAATACATAAATATAAATAAAAGAATTAAAAACATATAGATATGAAATTAGTACTACCCATGTATACTGCTCATCCGTATTTTCCCTCAAAAATTTGAGCAAAAAATGTGCATTATACACAGCAAAATCCAGGTATTTCCAAGAACACATGCTGTGGTACATGTTCATAATGGAGCTGACTGAATCAGAACGTTGATCCTAGAAGCCATTCCTATACTGGGAAAACTAGCAGCAATATAACTACATATAGAAGTGACCACAGATAACATAAACATATTCCACTAAGCCCACAAACGTACGGTACTGAACCCAAACTAAATGTATCTCCAGCTTACCTTTCCCTAACTAGATCCCCCAAAATGTCTATGGTCACTCCAACATGAGGGACTTGAGGAAAACGGGGATGGAGGAAAAATCAGGGTAGAAAGAGCCATCCATCTTCACTGTTTTCACATAAAATAGTTGACTTTTGCAAATTCTACAAAAACATATGACCACATAAAACATCCCTGAGACTCTCCCAGGGGAACCCCTTGCAAGCATAATTTGCAGGCTGCATGGTGAATCCTTCTCAAACTCTAGAACCTGAAAAGTGATTCTGGCAGATGGAAATGAAGTCACTATCAGATCTCCAGCCTAGATGTCTTGGCAGAAAGTGGTCCCACGTGGGATACAGGACCCAAGAAAAAAGCAGGTTGAGGGGGAAAGGTGGTAGGTTATTTTTTGACATGATAAATTTGAGTTTTTTTGATGGGTATTCTGGTAAATGTATTTAGTAGTAGTTATTTATCGATACACTTGTAATTCTAGTATTATCCCCCTCCCCCACCCCTTTGTTTAAGCAGAGAAAATTCAAACAATCCAAGGGAAGGTAGAAAACCAAAGAGAAAGCATATTTCATATGATATTTAAAATATTTTTAAAATAAAATATTAAGCCACCTGTCTGGCCTACTTGCTGACTAATTAGAGACTTGGAAAAGGTCCTAGAGGGCCTCCCTGCGACAAGACAAACACAGCCCTTTTTGTTGCTACGCCAGGGTAAGGTCAAGGGCAGGGGCACTGTGAGGGCTCCAAACAACAATCAGGTGGAAGAATTTCAATTTGTAACAGGTCAAGGGGTTAACCAACTTGTTTTAGGTGAATATCAGCCCTGAGAGTATATGTGTATACATACAAATGGCAGAAATAAGTCCAAATATTTCTGTAATCATTATCAATATAAACCAGTCACATTCACCAATTCAAAGGAAATGCTCATACATCTTTTAAAATCTTGTAAAAAAAATTGTATGTCATTTCCAAGAGACAAACCTAAAGAACTATAAAGACTTTTTGAAAAGAGAGAGAAAGAAAGAGAGAGAAAGAGAGAGAGAGAGAGAGAGAGAACAAGTGCACATATGCTAGATGCATACTATCTTAGGTATATTAATAGCTGGCATAATAATTTTGTAAGGAGAACAGTATTAAAGGAGATAAGTCACCAAAAGATAAAACAATTTTGAGCTTGCATGAACCTAATAATTTGTTCTTAAAATTATGAGGCAAAATCAGACCGAATTATGGGAGGAATAGATAAACTATGTTAATGGATATTCATGAGAAGGGGAGGGGAACAATTTCATCAGTAGAAGGCAGGCACTTCTGTAGTAGGTAGGTAGACAGGAGTGAGCAGAGTAGGAAAATAAGCCAGGTGCAGAGAGTCACCAGGGCGAGGAGCCCTGGGTGTCTGGCAACCAGCAAAACTACAAACCCTTGCAGGACCGCTCCCTAAAGCATTAGCCGCTGCAGACGACATCTAGGCCTCGGCTCTGTTTCAGCTCCAGGCCCAGAGAAGCCGCAAAATAAGAGAGAGCAATGCGAGGGCTGACATCGGGACCAGCTGCACTGACTAAAGACTCCTTGCCCTGGTGCAGACCAATCAGTGGAGACCCTGGCCCCCAGAGTGCACACCTGGAAAGCCGATGAGTTTTCTATTGAGATCCTCCCCTGAGACCTCCAGATACGAGCCCTAAGAGAGGAACCCCAAGTGTTCTCTCTCCATCTCGCTAGCTCCCCTATAGTCTCTCTCTTCCTCTGGGGCACACTTGAGCCTTTCCTCCCTCTTTCGTCTGTCAAGGTGCATATCTCTTTCTAACTTGTTTATCGAGTCCGCTTATTCTACCCTACCTAACTCATTTTCCTGAGCCCATTTCTTCTATGGTTCATTTCTTCTACCTCTTTGGGTTTCTAAATAAACTTGCTCTTATAGCTTGAGTCTTGCCTGTAAATTCTCAGCCAGAGCTCAAGCACCAAGGTTGCTCTAACACCTGGTGCTGTACTCCTGCCAACATTTCTGTTGGTGCAGAGAATATAACATAGTAATGTCAATTCTAAACAATGTTTTTAATTTTCACTCCAGTAGTCATACTGTTACAGAACACCCATCCGCCCAGAGGGGGTCTTTTTGTTCTATGGTTCTTCTTTGCCTGCCACCAGTAGGAATTGTGGCTCCCAATGCCAGAGTTTGGTGAAAAGGAAAGGGATTATTTATTCAAAACTTGTACGGGTTCAGATTAATGGCCGAATGCTGCCGTTAAATCCCAAGTCCCTTTAAAACACGCGCGCGCGCGCACACACACACACACACACACACACACACACACACACAGAGTCCTGCCTCCCCTTGCCAAACCAGGCCAGTCAGGGGGCTCATATCTCACGAAAAGAAAATAGAAGGCTGTAGCTCATCTGGGCTACTGTTCAAACCGCATCCTCATGGTGGACTGGGGAATCTTTCTGCATCCTTTTGAACTGCCTGGCCAAGAGACAAAGCATCGCATGGTTGCTACATCTTGCTTTCCTGCTTCCTAAGCAAACGCGGTCAAGAGCCCCCTCTTCACTCCCCAAACTGCCTGGTTAAGCCCCCTACATAGCTGCTGTACCTGGGTTTAAATCCTGGTGCGGATCTTCATCCGTAGCCCCATTTCCGACTCCTCCCACACTGGGTCACACCTGCCAGCGGTCTGGTTTCTTCTGCCTTTCTCCGCTGCCATCGTTCGTCTGGGCAACAAGGCTCCGTAACACAGAAGCCGTCTACACCCCCGCTACGGTAACAACTGCTTTCTTGTCACCTTTGCAAACAACTCTTTGGGACACAAGGTTGCTCTAAGACCCGTTCAAAGGTTGCTTTGCCCTGTTTTTAACATTCCAAGTTTGAGGCTTAAAACCTGTCAGGCAGTTTCTCTGGCATGGCAACTCCAGCTCTATTTTAAAGTGGCTCTGTTTATATTATTGTTTGCATAAAACAATAAAAGTAGAAAATGTTAAACCACCCTCTCAGAAATCAGTGAATCTGTAATTCTAACAAATGTCCAAACCTGTAAGAATTTTTAAGAGTTTATTTGAACCAAACTGATAACAATTGTCGGGAAGTAAAACCTCAATGGATTGAGAAAATGCCCTGAAAATGGCAGTTTTACTACGGGGGATTCAAATGCTGGAAAATTTTTAGTTTCAGGTAATAGCTAATAAGCTTAGTAATCAACGTATGTAAAAAGCTATTGTTTCAGGAACGGAAGGTATGACCCACCTGGACTCCAGGAGACCATAAGCAGTTCCACCTTTGTGCCTCAGGAGGACAGCAGCAATTAAAATGGTGTCTGAGCCATTGTGCCCCAGGGGGAGATGCCCACTGCCCAGGGCACGGATGAAAGCATGCCGCAGCTTTATCTGATTAACTTTTTCCCTGAATTACAAACCCCTTATCTACACACTTTTCTTCGCCTTATAAAAAGGGTTGGTTTAAAATGGAATTTAAGACAGTCTCTTAGGGTACCAACCTGCTGTCTTTTCAGATCGACCACCTGAATAAAGTGTCCATAAAGATTCAATCCCCGTCTCTGTTTATTGGGTCTGGTAGGTGACAGGCAGCACGAATGCCACTTTTTCCGGTTTCATTACCACTTATTTCATACATCAAAATCAAAGAGGAAGACAGACCTAAGGGGGTTACATCAAATTTACTGATGATAGATTCGGGAGGTGGGAGAACATCTGGGACAGGATAAAAAGTAAAATGAAAAGACCCTGTACTTCTTTTACATAAACGGGTATACAGATAGTTAAGAGTCAACAACTGACACCATAACAATAACAATGAGGGGATTCGTGGCCTCTCCTCTGGTGTTTTGAGGGGTCCAGGGAAAAATAAATTACTTTGTTATTCCAGAGACATGTTATCAGGTGTATTATCCTAGATACAAAAACACAACAGACAGTCTCAGTTAAGGCAAAGGCTGACCTTCCTTAGGGAAAAATACTGCCCAAGGACATAACTACCTGCCATAAACCACTTTTAGTCAGGAATTTTAATTTCAGACCATCCTATGTGGTTACTTTAGGTCTCTGAGTTTGTAAGACCATGCAGGCCACCCCTGAGCTTGTCAGGTTTAGTATGTGGCCCCTTTTTCAGCCACACATTGAAAAAAACAAACAGAAAAACTGGGACATAAACAATTTAAATAACCAGATTAGCAAACTGACTGAAGAGATGTAGAGAGAGAAACTTTTGCATGTACGGAGTAAACGTACTTTCACAAAAACTGGGACATTCAAGAAAATTCCGTATGTAGGCCTTAAAAAGTTTCAATAAATTCTAAAAAGATCCCATTTTCTCAATTCCAAGCATTGAAGTTAGAAATCTATGACAATTTTTAAAAAAAATTTACTTATGTTTTAAAAAAGAGAGACCTTTTTACTGCTGTGGGGAAAAAGAGAGAGAACTTTTTATATTATTATTTTTTTTAATCCCCACCCAAGGACATTTTTTCATTGCTTTTTAGAGAAAGAAGGAGGGAGAGAGAAACATCAATGTGAGAGAGAAGCATTGATGCATTGATTGATTGCCTCCCGTAAGTGTCTGGACAAGGAACTGAACTCACAACCTAAGTCTGTGCCTTGACCAGGAACTGAACCCACAGCCTTTT
The DNA here is from genome assembly GCA_004026545.1 of Mormoops blainvillei. NCBI lineage: Eukaryota > Metazoa > Chordata > Mammalia > Chiroptera > Mormoopidae > Mormoops > Mormoops blainvillei. The sequence continues at coordinate 30,635 of PVJD01011325.1, read as the reverse complement.
GGTTATGGGACAATACTCCAGCCAACTGAGCCACACTGGCCAGGACTATGACAAATTTTTAAAAAAATCATAACCTTGAAAACAAAAAAGGGAAATAGCCCTGACTGGTGTGGCTCAGTTGGTTGGGCATCATCCTGCAAGGTGAAAGGTTGCCAGTTCGATTCCCTGTAGGGACAGGTTGCAGGTTTGGTCTCTAGTTAGGACACATGTGAGAGGCAACTGATCTGTTTCTTGCTCATATCGATGTTTCTCTCTCTCTTTCTCCCTTCCTTCCCCTCTCTCTAAAAATAAATAATAAATTTTTTTTAAAAAGGAAAACACATTTCTAAGTAATCCATGAATTAAGAATGAAATCTTAACAGAAAAAAAACCCCTAAATATTTATGACTGAGAGATAACAAAAATATGGCATATTAAAATTCGTGATGTGTAACTAATGCAGGATTTAAAGGGGCAATTATAGTCTTATATACATTTATTAGAAAACAACAACAAATAAATTTGAAAATAAGTGACCTTAATCTTCAACTCTGAAAACTTACAAAGAAAATACCCGAACAAATCCAAAGAAAGTAGAAGGAACAGAGCTCAAAGATAAAAGCAGAAATTAAAGCAATAGATAATTTTTTAAAAAGTTAACATAATTTAAAAAGTTGAAAGTCAGTTCTTTGCAAAGTCTGGCAAGCCTTTCTGAATCAGATTCTCTCACCTTCCTCTCACACCAGGGATCCTTTGCAAGCCTCTATTATGTCGAGTATTTATGATTTATTTGTTTCTCCATTAGACAAATACCTTTATTTAGAGCAAGAGAGTTTTCTTTTGTCCCTCTTTTAGTGGTACCAAGCATAGGGTCAGTCACATTGGCTGTGCTCAACCATTGCCTGTTGAAGGGATCAACGTAAGAAAGATTACCATACTGTACTACTCAGAACTCTACTGCCTGTGAACTTTTTATAAGGCATTTACCTTTCCTTATCTTATTTGATGAGTCGGGGCCTAGGGGAGGCTGCCCCAAGATACTCCACAACGGCATATTATTTCAAATCAAAGTCACCTAAGAAGAAGCAGAGCAGAAAGAGCTCTCTGACTTTCCTCTGTCCCCCTAAAGCTGAGAATAAATCACCATGATAGGTGTCCTTGCTCCCGAAGGACTGAGAAACAACCTTATCTCAAGAAATATAAAACCCAGTAAAAAAATAAAAGTGTATAAACAAACCCTGTTACTCCTTTACTACCCAAGGCCAAAGTTTAGATGTCTTACTAATAATCAAAACCTTGCTTAGATTCCTTTCTAATGAGCACTTTCTTTGTCCTGTCAATTTCTAACAAATTTGCTTGTCTAAAAAAAATAAAAAGGGAGCCTGGTTCAACCATTTATTTGAACCTCATTTTATAATCAGAGCATCATATGTGATTCTCCCCTGTGTACATGTTAAATTGTTTTTCTTTCTGTTAATCTAGTCTCATGCCACTTTTATTACCACTACTTCATCCACAAATGAAATCGAGGGCCCTTATGATTCTGATTAAATTAAGTTCTAAATAGTAGATCTAGAAATCTCTCTTCCCTCAGAGACCTAGCCTTTCCACAGAATAACCAGCAGCCCTCCCCATCCCCCTGCCCCCACCCCAGGCAGCAGAAGACAGTAGCCCGGAAGAGTAGCTCAAACCTGACTACTGGTCATAAGGTCAGGACCTCTGGCAGGCCAAAGGTAACATCTTGACCTAAGTCACGTTTCGGCTGCTGAGCCCTAAGGGAGAACGACTGACTCCCTGGCTGCTTTCGGATGAGACCAGCAGAGGAAACCAGAGGAGGCCTCAGAACTGTCCTTAAGATCTGAAGAAATGACTTATTGCCCTTACCTCACTTCTGACTAATCAGCTCCCAGCAGAGCCCCAACCCCCTAACCCACCCATGTCTTGTGATTTTGTCCTATATAATCTGTAACCTATTTGCAATCAAGGAATCAGGTTACGGATGAAAAAGGGGCCATATACGAAATCTGACAAGCTCAGGGAAGGCCTACACTGTGGCCTTACAAACTCAGAGACAGAAAATATCCATAAAGGATGGTCTTGTTCCAGAACCCAAGCCTATGCTGTTCTGGAACAGCTGTGGGGTCCGATTGCCTGCCTCCAAGAAGTGTGACTCCCAAGGCCAGAGTCTGGCGAAAATGAAAGGAACTGTTTATTTAAAAGTTATACAAATTTAGAATAGTGGCGGATTTCTGCCCTTAAGTCCCACTCCCTTTAAAATACCCACCAACACACAGTCCTGCCTCCCTTTGCCAAATCAGACCAGTGTCAGGGATACGCCAGAGGCACCATCTTTCAGAAAAAACAGAAGTCTGTGGTTTAGCGTTCCCAGTCACAGTTCAGCATTCCAGGCATCTCCCATTTACCCGTGCTTGGCTGGGCAGGTCCCCACAATTCCATCAGCGGTGCTGCCGTGTTCTTCCAGGTAGTTCTCCCAGCGGGCCTCCCCTTTCTTCCTCCAGCTCTTAATCCAAAACCCGCATGACATCTCCTTACTCCAAATCGCATGGCACCACCTTACACACCAGATCTCATGGCGGGCCGATGGGAGCCCTTTTATACCCTTTCGATCCACATGGCCCCATTTATGGCTGGCTGCCCTAATTTTAAATGCTGACCTGGGGCTCCCTATGTGACTTCATACTTGGCACTATACATACTGAAAGTCACATAGGCCTTTACCCTGGAGGCAGCACAGCTTCTCTTCAGGAAGGACACAGCTATCAACTTGCCATTGTTATGAAAAGTATCTTAAGCCGGATCATCTGCTTCTCCCCTTCCCCCAACCATGAGCTCTGGGGGAACAGGCTCTGCACCACATTTCAGTCTGAAATGAAAACTTTCTAACTAAAAGTGGTTCATGGCCTATAGTCATGTCCTAGGGAAGTACTTTTCCCTAACAAAGGTAGTCTTTACTTTTACTGGAACTGTTGTCTTTTTGCATCTAGGGTGATTATCCCGTATGTTATCCTAATTGCATTTTTTCAGACCCCTCAAAGCACAATCGCTGCAACAGAGCAGAGACCACAAATCCTCTCTTTGTTATTGTTATCAATATTAACCCTGTACCCACCTATGTAGAAGTATGTATCTATTCATTTTACTTTTTATCTAATCGCAGAAGTTTCCCCCACTTTGCTTTCTCACACCTCCCTAATCTGTAACCAATGAATTTCAAGTAACCTCCCTTACATCTTCACCTTTGATACTGATGTGTGAAATAAGTGATAAAACTAACTTTCTGTGGAGCATTTTCTCAGTCCTTTGAGATTTTGCTTCCCAGCAATTGTCATCAGTTTGGCTCAAATAAATTCATAAAAATTCTTACAGGTTTGGATGTTTCTTATGTTGACTGAGTCTTTAAGCTCCCCATCTCCATATTGGCCAATTTCGATATTAAATTATTTTTTCTTTCTATACTACAAGGTGCTGCTCATTTGTTTGGGACAGTGCTCACAGGAAGGCAGACTCAAAAAACAGAACAAAACAAAACACCTCACTGGTGTTCTAGCAACACAAGAACCAAAGGAGGGTAGAGTAGAGGGGTCACTCTTCCTCTCCCCAATAATGTTTGATTCAGCGCTGAGCAGAAATGAAGCAAGAATTACTTTGCGGAATTTTATAAATAATCTTGATTTTATAGGCAAGAAAACCAAGGTTGGAAGAACACATCACTTCAGCTTCAGGGTAGTAAAACTTTGGTCCCTTTAATAACTACCACTGTGCGCACCGTTTTATGACTTTCCACCGTTCATTTTCAACAAAGGTGTAATAGCCCCTAACTGGATGGGAGTGGCATGTGGGGGAAAAGACTCTAGACTTGGTGTTCAAACATTTGGGTTCTAGTTATGACTCTGATCCATGGAACTTGATAGGAATTAAAATTCTAACCCCCTGAAGCTGCTTTTTTTGGATATTAATTTTAGCTGCTTATTAAGAAACAAAAGACTCAGGGAGAAACTTTGACCCTCTCCACCCCTTTTCCTGCCCAAGAGATTCGGAGAAAACGGCTTCAGGAAGGAGATTTTAGATTGGGTGCTGCCTTAGCCTGATTCAAATTGAGTACGGTAAACAAGAGGGCTTCAGACAGGTGCCTGTCAGCCAGATACCCTGTGTCCCATTGCTTCTAGTGTTGCCTAGCAAGGATTTGCCTGCCACATATGTTCCCCTCTTCCACAACTACCTGTAAATGGCCCACTCTCATTTCTGTAATCTAATATGCCCCCCTCCTCCTTTGTCCAAAATGTCTTATATACCCAAGTTTGCCTCCCTGTCTTTCAGATTTTCTTGGCTATGTGAATTCCCCATGAGTATGTCTTAAAATTTTGATTTTCTCCGGTTAATGTCTCTGTTAATTTCATTAGTCCAGCAGGAACATACAAAGTGGGGGTGGGGGGGAATATTATCTTTTTTTTAGTCCCCACACTATTAACCGTTCTGACCTTGAAGAGCTCAGTTCTGAGGCAAGAAAGTGAGACTTACAGAAGGAATTCCACCCTAAATGACTTCTTATTGTTTAACGTGGTAATTAAAGGACCATTCATTCAGCCATATAAAAACTGAGTCATTCAAAGAAGCTCGCCGTTGTGCGGCAGCGGCAGTAACGACAGAGGAGGCACGCGGTGTGTCTAGGGGTTGGGTGGGTGGGTGCCAGGTGACTTTAATGGACGAATCTCCTCCCCCTCCCCGCGCCGTGAGAGCGAGAGGGATGGCAAAAGCTCCCTCAAAATGCTGCGGGTCAGGTGGAGGCTTCACGCAGGCGCTGCAAGTCCTGCCAGCTACTGCACCGACCTGGCGCCTCCACCAGAGTAATGACCGTGGTTTCCTCTAAGTTGCTCTGAAGTCTTTGGCCTCAGTTTCGCTCTCATCCGCTCACTCATCTCCAAAAAATGCATCCCAGGCCGAAGAAAGAGCCGTCTCTTGGGAGAGGCCCTGGAAGACGACTGGGTCCGTGGGGCTGGTCATGGGGCTGAGGCTAGGCTGTCAAGAGGGCGCGGTTCCCGCCCAGTACCCCCTCCCCCGCCCCGTCAGACCGCTTCAGCCCACCGCTTCTTTCCCGTGCCACCAGCTGTATAAAAAGCAAACAGGACCAGCTGTTAATGCTTCTAACAACCCCAAGTAGGCAACAACGTAAAAGTCCTTCCCTAAGGAGCTAGGTGATAAAGACTATTGACACACACGATGGCGCATACTGTGCAGTCATTATGAAGAACCAAGTGGATCCAGTTCCGCTAGTATGGCCCCTCCAAGACATAGTGTGAAAAAGCACGTTGCAGAAAAATACTGCAAGGCCGCTTTGTGAAGAATATATCCACATGAAGATGCACACACATACATATATACACACAGAGAATTTGTCGTAGCAAGATCTGGAAAGGCACACCTAAAAGTGTGTCGGGGGACTGAACAGTGACTCTCAGATTAAAAAAAAAATTATCATATGATAAAATGTCCTTTTTCCAGGAGCCCACTGAGGATACGCCGTTACATTTAATTTTCATGTATCCTTAGGTTTCGCTTGGCTGACACATAGTGTGTCTCAGACTTTCCTTCTTTTTGATTATTTCCACAGTTTTAAGGAGTATTGATTAGGTATTTTGTAGCGAATTCCCCAACTGGAATTTTCTCATTTTTTTTCATGAATGGACCGGGATTATGTGTTTTGGGAAGAAGACCACACTGGTACATACTATTTGGTCTTTTTTTCATTAAAAATCATGATTTTATTTTTGTAATGAATTTCTGTGATTTAAAAGATGGCACTTAAATCAGCAAACATTATACACAGCTATTTTAAAAAGCCATCTATGTTTGTAAGGTGGGTGTCTCTAAAATAGAGAAAAATTAAATCTTGCTTTTCTGAATGTCTGCTACATTCAACAAACTAAAATACTCTTTTAAAGAACAGCTTTATAATAATTATTGGAAACATTATTCTATCAGGCACTTTAGAACCAGATCTCAGTAATCTTTAGGGAGGATAGTAGCACTGATCATTTTCAAGTTCTTTTTTTTTTCTTCAGGTTTTACTTATTTTTAGAGAGAGAGGAAGGGACAGAGAGAAACATCGATGTGAGAGAGAAACAACCATTGGTCGCCTCTCCTATGTGCCCCCAGTGCCCACACTGGGACGGAACCGCAATCCAGACATGTGTCCTGATCGAGAATGAAACTGGCAACCTTTCACTTTGCCAGACACACAACCAACTGAGCCACACCAGTCAGGGCTTATTTTCAAGTTATTTATCATTTTCTTCAGTAATACATTTGCCACATACTTTCTTTCGGTTTCTTTTTTTACTTATGAGAATATGAATGCCTTTTCTCATTAATTTTCTCTTTGGGATGTGAGTTAGTAATAGTTTCTAAAGCATGTAGTTGGCAGTTGTAAAAAACCTTTCAATTCTCCTGTTTTCCTCCATTTTTTGATTTGCTATCTTTAACAGGAAGAGAATATATTCCTGTTACCATCGGTTTTTCCTTACAGCTTAATGGAATTTAGCCAAGTGTGCTCTAGCCAGCCGACATAGTCGTTCCTCTCTTCCCACTGTTAGCCCAGAGTTCCTGAAACCAGAATCTATTGTCACTTAAATGCAGAATCTGTTCATCTCTGCAACAAGGGGCTCAAATTTCAAAATGACATCAGCATTCGCTTTTTTCATAGCTACAGTCGCATCATCTTTTACATAAGGTTTGTGTGTAACTAGTAGCCAGCAACAGTTTTGTTTCTGAACCTCGAAGGCATTTATACTCCCATCAAGGAGGATGTTGTGGCCAGCGCAGGAACTGGTGGTAAAAAACAAACAAACTTCTTTTCCATTCAGGAGCTGCACAAGCTTATTCTGTCCACGCTGCCCTTCTGGCTGAGGCCCACTTTGCTCAGACACTGCGCCTTCCACCTCCTGAACTCTGCGCTACAATCCCAGGATCCTAGCGAGAAGGGATTTGGGGTCTGTACTTTCACTTTGGCTCTCGCCTTCCCCTGGGGGCAGCCATACTGAAGCCCTATTCACACAGGATATTGGCCTTGATCACCTGGCTGAGGTAGTTTGTCAGATTTCTTCCACTATAAAGCTATTCTCCCCAGCCACTCCCATTTCCCCATACTATTGTGTGACCTTATTAATGTAGAAAGTTTTCTTTACTTTAGTCACTAACAATGGTACTCGGGGCCAGGAGGGGATTTGGGGAACCCCCTCCTGGAGAGCGGGGCGCGCAGGGCGGCACCGATCTGCGGAGGTGCAGGAGCTCCACGCAGACCTCGGTGTCCCCACGGGGTCCTGCCCTGGGCCTCTAAAATCCAGAAGGCCTTGGCTTCCTCATTCAAGCTCCAGGACGCAGCTCCGGCTCAGCTGGCCCAAGATGGCTCACACCTGGGGGCGACGCCGCGCTCAGACCACGCCCCTTAGACCAGGGGCCCCGCCCTTGGAACGAGTGGCTCCGCCCCGGGGAGCGAACCCGAGGCGCCCTCGGAGTTTTCCGCCCTACTGACTCCTCCTCCCGCCCCTCCCTGACTGCTGTGGTGCCCGCCTGTCCCGAGTGTGCGGAGAACAGGCGCGGGACAGAGGTCCAGACCAACCCAAGGCGCAGCACCCGGGAGGCCCGCGGAGAGAGCCGCTGCTGCCCGCGTTCCCTTTCGCCCCTTGTGGCTTCTCACCCCGTGGCCAGCGGCTAGGTGAGTGAGGGTCCTTAGCCCGCCCTACGGCTTCCTGGTTGCACAGCCTGGGGGTGGGGGGCGGTGTCCGGCTGGCCCGGGACGGTCTCCATCTACTTGCATCTCTGCGTCGGCTCGATCGGTTGCGGGGACTGCCGCCCCAATGGACCCCCCCATGGCCAGGGCCACGTGACTGCGCTGCGCTGCCAGGGACAGGGGCTCAGTGGGCCTGGGCCGCCTTGGACCGGGTGATCCTGTGACCAGAAGGCGACTGGCTGGTGTGGGTCATGACCGGTGGCCTCGTCGCCTCCGACCCAGCTGAGTTCTTGAGGGTGTAAATGCCCTTCCGGGAAAGGCTTATACTAAGGAGAGAGCTGGTAGAGGAGGCAGCCTTCGGGAACTTTCTTCCGGAACTGGGAGGACGCAAGTTCCTGGGAGCTGCTGCTTTTGGAGTTTATTTATAAGGCACTTCATTTGAAAGAATGCGGGGTTCATCCCGAGTGCTGCGTTCACCTGTGTGTTTACCTTCTCTGCCTTTTCACCTTCTCCAACCTTGGCCACAGTTTCAGGGAGGGATTCTTGGACTTATCTCACCTGGGACCTCAACATAGCCCCCTAAAGGCTTAAAAAGGTAGAAACTGCATCTGTGTCTTAAAGGAGAGTTGTGGAGTACCTCACCTAGAAACTTTACAGGGCACAAGTTAAGCTAGCTTGTACTAGCCCAAGCTGGGAACAGTCTGCCTGGGACATTTCTGTCCCCACCCCTCTAATCAGTGACATTTTGTGGAGATGGATGTTTAGGACTGACCCTGGGTATAGAGGCAGCTAGCCACTCTTCTCTCTCTCCAGGCCCTTCACTTCGTTACCTGCTGTGCTGACCTAGGCATGGAGTGGCACTGTGAGGAGTGAGCCTCCGCCCTGCCCACACACAGGAACAAAAGCTCGCAGGGTAGGGCCAGGTTGAGTCCAGGAGCTGGACAGGCAGGGCCTGTTATATTGCCCACCCCTAACTGGCTCACAAGTTCCTTCATTCCTTGCTTCAGTTAATTCTTGGGAATTCTGGGGGGATTCACTGGTACCCTTCCTTCGAGGTGCTGTCTGTTCCATAAGGTGTTCCCTGATGAGAGTGGCTAGGTGAGGTGCCAGGGAGGTTTGTTGCCCTGGCATTGGGTCCTCATCTTAGGCGTCCCTCCCTAATTTTGTCTCTTACTAGTCTCCAAGCCTTTGTTTCCTAGTCTTTAAAATGGGGGTGTTAACAATACCTACTTCATAGGGTGATTGTGAGGATTACATTAATATATTTAACAACAGTACAGCTCAAGCAGTGACCTGAGCAAGTGGTGACTGTTATACCGTACCAGGTGGGTGTCACCCAGATTAGACATAAAGCTTACAGCAAGGCCTCCTGCATAAGTAACCATCTGTTTCAGTGATAATAATATAATTGTAATAGCTATCACTCCCTTCATGCAGCTGAGAGTCCTGCCGAGTTGAACTGCTCTTCAGACCTGTCCCTCTGTCATAGCTCATAAGCTCTGTTCCATGCTATTCCACCCCCCTGGAATGCCCTCCTTCCCTCAATTCTGCCCATTTTTCACCAGCGTCCTGGGAGCTATCCAGGTGCCTGTGCCCAGCAGGAAGGAACAAGATAATGCTGTGAGCCCACAAAGCTTTGGCACTGACCCTCTTCTTGGTACTGGCCTTTCATAGTATTTGTATGGCCACATGTCTTATCTCTGCCCCTTCCTTTGACTCTGCAGGGCGAGGGCTGTTTCTTACTTATCTTTTAGTCTTACAGCACCCAAGATGGGCCTTGCCTAATGTGGGTGCTCAGTAGGTGTTGGCTGAGTGAAAGAGGCAGGCCAGGGAAGTAAAGGTCCCCTGTTGTTAAAATATTAGACGCTGAGATGGAAATGAGTCCAGCCTGAGTGGTGGGAATAGGAGCTGGCTGAGAGGCCAGGTAGGAAGCCCTTTGACTTCTTTACGTCGTCAGGGCAAGGGTGACAGACAGGGCACATCCTGGATTGCTGTTCCTAGAAGGCCAAGATTGATTGGTGATGCCTTGGTCATGTGATCTGGAGGAAGCTGGGTAGTTTGGGATTAAGGAGTGAAAACTGAGCCAAAATAGGTTAGTGTGATTCTTTTTGAGAATTCACTGCAGGATAGAGAGAGAGAGAGAGAGAGAAAAGGGCTGGTGTGGGCAGGAGGTGAACGTAGAAATGAAACCCGCGCGCGCTGGATATTCAGAGGCCCTGGGCCTTTCTGGCACTCTCCCCGCCTTGCTTGCTCTTCTTAGCTGCCGTCTCCCTGTGAGCCTGAAGCGGCTCCTGGCACTGGTTCTGTGGGGCACTAGGGGGAGAGTCTGTGGGTGTGTGCGCTTCACAGTCATAGCCAAGCACATCGACCCAGGTTTTTGCGGATGTTTCTCTATAACATCCTCTGATCTCATTTCCCTGGCACATGAGGAATTTTGAGTGATACCTAGATAGGAAAGGCCTTAGGGGAAAGGAAGAAGCTGAAGTTTCCTTGGTGGGGATTTGTGTTTTTAAAAGGAGTTGCTGAAATTCAGTGACATATCTAAGTAAACACTGAAGCCACACATTTGGTCTGCTGACCCTAACCCTGAAATAAAGGTCTGATGTCATACGGTGGGGGCATCCTAACAGTACAGCTTGCAGTGACTCAAATCACAGCTGACTATGCCACACTGATGTGAGATCTTAGTGGGCGAGGGCAACCAAGGAGACGAGACTGAGCTCATTTGTGCTAGGTTACCTGGGACAAGCCTTGCAACTCACCACGCAGGCTCCCAGTGTTCTGGATGGTAAAATGCCTACCTCCTCAAATGGTTGTTTGCAGGAAGATGATTGCAGAAGGCTTGAGATCAGTTAGGGGGTGATGATGACAGTGGTGTTGCTGTGGGTGAGTTACTGCAAGGAACCTGGGAGCTGTGAGTGGCATGTACTGGTGGTTTTCGCCTGGTTCTGTGATTACTTAGTGTCTGGTCTTCCAGGTGCTTGCACTTCTGAAGGGTCCCACTGCCTTTTCAGAACAGAAGGGAAGGATCACCCCCGAAATTGAGAGGGAAACCAGGTGTCCCTAGCCTCTTACACCTGGAGCATGAGGAGAGGCTGGCTTGGAACAGGGCTATGAGAGCGGTCGGAGTGAGGGGAGAGCAGTTGGAGTGAGGGAGAGAGATATTAAAGCTTTATCACGGACAGGGAGGTGGAGGGAGCATATGGTGGATTAAGTACAGGGAGTGGCATCCCTGGGGAAGAGGATGAGTATGTGGGGAAGACTGGTGATAGCAGATGTGAGCTTGTGTTCACCTAAAAGGTCACAGCTATTTTTAGGAAGTGGGCAGTGAGACTTGTTGAAAACTCTGTGGTAGGTTGTAACTGATGTCAGAGGCAAGGGGAGATGAGGAACTCACCTATAATAGCTGACTTAAGAAAGGAAGATGAGCCTGTAAAGAAACTGGAAAAAGAGCAGTTCAAAAGGGGGAAGAAAAACCCAGACATGGTCCCACCCAGAAGCTGGGCGAGTCTGTTCCAGCAGTGGCCATCGCTGCTGTGGGAAGTGATGTGGAGGAGACTGGTCACCTTAGTTGGCGCTGCTTTTGTGGGATGATGGGAAAGGGGAGTAGCAGGAAGTGATGATCTGGGGCTACTAAGTATAGGCAAGCTTTGAAGATGGGGGCTTTGAAGGGGAGGAGAAAGATTGGATGGTGCTGGAGGAGGTTGGTCTTGAGGGGTATTTGTTTCTGTTTTCTTAACCCATTCTCCTCCCATTTCTCCTGGGAAGGTAGCAATGGATGGGCTGCAGTCAAGGATCCCTCCCTCTCTCCATGTCACAGAGACACAGGCACCTGTAGAACTTTGCATGTTTCACAAATGGATTCATACTGTATATCCTACTCTGTAGCTTGTGCTTTTAATTACTTTCTATGGACAGTAACTCTGGGTTACTATTCTTCTACATCAGTAGCAGGTCTTTATGTAATGTTCAGATATAACATAATTTATTCAACTTTTCCCTTGTTGATGGGTATTGAGACTGTTGACTATTTTGAAAATCTGGAACAATGTTGGAATGAACAACCTATAGGGTCCCAATTGGAATGTCATTGAAAGTATTTATTTATAAGGAAAAGCTGACATTTTTATGATGTTAAGTTTTCCAAATTAGAGGCAGGTTACAGACCTTGTAATATGCTTTTACTAGATATTGTGAATGGGATTCTAAATGGTTATGCTGAATTTATATAGATAGAGGGAGGGAGGGAGAAAAGGAATTTTTTGTATCCTTTCTGTTTTTGTGTGTGTGTTATTGGTCATTAATTTCAACCTTTATTTTTATTTGTTCCTTCTTTTGGCTTTTCCAAATCTAGTATTTTGTTGTTCTACCTTTAATATATAAATTGGTTCATTTATTTTTTAGTCTTTTTAAAAAATTTATTTATTTATTTATTTTTAGAGGGGAGAAGGGAAGGAGAGAGGGAAGCATCAATGAATGGTTGCCTCTCACATGCCCCCTACTGGGGAGCTGGCCCGCAACCCAGGCATGCGCCCTAGACTGGGAATTGAACTGGTGACCCTTTGATTTGTAGGCTGGCACACAATCCACTGAGCCACACCAGCCAGGGCTATTTGTAGTCTTTATAAAGCATACAAAGCTGCACATTTTCCTTTGAGTACAGCTCTAGCTAATGAGATTTTGTATAAAATGCTCATCTTTCCATTGCTTTCTAATCATTATGTAGATAAGTTTTGATCCAAGAATTATTTATAAGATGGGATCCTTAATTTCTGATTAGTTTTGCGGGGGTGGGGTATGATTATATCGTTGACTGTTATATTCATTGGGTTATAATTAGTGAATGTGATCAGCAAAATCATTGGACTGTATTAAGATTTTCTTTATGGCCAATTATATGATTAATATTAAAAGGTTTCATGGACATGAAAGAAGACTACGTATTCTCTGTGGGACACAACTTTAGATTTATCTGTTAACTTCAGCTTGCCCGATCTGTCAGATACTGTCTGAGAGGCGTATCAGAAAGTCTCACTATGTCTTTTTTTTTTTTTAAGTCAAGCTCTACTTATATTTTTTCTAGCTTTATGAATTTGGCCTTCATGTTTGATATATGCAGGTGTATCAAGCTTATCTTTGTGGATTGCACCCTGTGTCATTTGTTGTTTATTTAATGCTTTTGGTCTTTGGCCATAAATTCCATATTATCTGTTTTTAGGAGAATATATCACCAAGAATCTGGAAGAATCCCTCCTTCTGTACAGTCCTAAAATTAATAAATAAGTGCATTTTATAAAACAGTAAGGGAGAGTCTCAGAAATTTAGAGGCAGGTGTCAGTCTCAGTGGGGGTCATCCATGCCCCTTTAATTTCAATTCAGGCTGTGGAGTAAGCAGTAATCGGGTCTCCGCCCACCTGTTCCTCAGCTCTTCACTGTTGTGAGCTCCCCCTTGACTGTCCCAGTGGTTCTCCTGAAAACCAGATTTTTAGGAGGGACGGATAAAATGAGATTTGCATTTAAACCCCAGGGTCAGGCCTGTGTACCTTTCTCCCTTTGCGGTTCCCGCCTGCTTCCTTCATGTTCAAGGATATGGCCCAGTTGCTCTGATTGCAATTAATGTTTCCTTCCTCATTTGTAGCAGCAGAGTGGACTTTCTCTGTTCCCCAAGGGATATGACAAAATATATAGCTAGTACACAAAAAGGACCTGGGGCCAAATGTCAGATGTAAAGACTTGGACCCCCAAGTCTTAGACTTCTTTTTTGTGCAGTATTTTAAGTCACATAAGCTGGGACTGGAATGGCTAAGCCTAGTTGTACCATAAAATCCTAGTGAGTAGTTTTCCAAGTTCTCCTTTTCCAGATAAAGGCAAGTGACTGAAAAATGGCTGGAAAAACCCTCAGCCTGCTGAGGCAGGATTATTGAAAAGTCCTCTTCATATTTTTAATGTTAATATTTTCACTTCTGTTTTTTCTCTGTGTTTATCTAGTATGTTTTTGCCCAACCCTTAATTTTTAACCTTTCTTTCTCACTTAAAAAAAGAAAACATTTCTTTTGTAATCAGCACATGACTAGTGCCTGGGTGGAAGAAAGGATGGTAGAACCTTTCTCACTTATTTAAAAAAAAAGTTTCTCTTGTAATCAGCACATGACTGGGGGAGGGAGAAAGGATTGCAGAAGAAACGATGATAACAACAAACCGAAAGTGGTAACTTGTGTCTTTGGCAGAGAATTTATAGAATTTAGACTGTCACATACTGGATATTCTTGATTTTATTCCTTGCTTCTTGTTTCCTGTTTATTATTTATTGTACTTGGATGGTATTTCTTTCCTGATTGCTGCTATCTTGATTACATTTCTCATCGTTTCCTCTTCCCCACCCGCCTACATTACGATTGAAGTTTGGTTATGACTTAAGAGAGGAGTTTATCTTTCTCTTTAGAAATTAGAGGGTTAATAAGTGTCTGTTCCATGAGATTGTCCAGGCACCATACTCCATATGTAAAGTTACTCCCAGCAGTCTCTAGGGTGATGGTTTTCAAACCTGAGAATGTATGAGAACAACCTGGAAGGTTTGTTAAAACACAGAGTCGTGGACCCCACCCACAGAGGCCCTCATGTAGGAGGTCTGTGGTGGGGCTTAAGAATTTTCATTTTTAATAGTGTTACCAAGCAAAAAACGGAGGTTCAGCTGCCTGTTGCCACAAAAAACCAAACTTGTGAGGCAGGTCCTGATGCAAAAGGAAAGAGATTTATTCAGATGCCACACAATCTGGAAGGATGGTGGGCTCCCATCTCAAAGACCATCTTGATCCTGCTCAAGCCCACAGTTCTGGTAGGAATAGGGAAGGGAGGACTTTTTTTTCTAATCCAATTATCATGATAGCTTTTGACCTGTTTGGGGGTAGGGGACAGTATCCATGCGTCTTTATAGCTTTCTAGGCTCTGGGGCCCTAGCCATTCATATGTCTAGCTTTCTGGTGTGCTCAGGGTAAGAACCTCCCTGTGCCACCACGTTGGCCAGTGGGTAGAGACTCCCCTGGTGCTCCACTGACTGTTTTAGGGTGACAGTAGGTGTCCAGGTTGTGCTGATGCCGCCAGTCTGGGAACCACACTTTGAGTTTTACTGCTCTTCCTCATTTGCAGCACTTCCTTTACCTGCCTGGCCCGGAAGAGCTGACTTTCGTCTCTACGCGACAGGGCAGTGCCTTGCTGCCAGGGAGACTTTGAAAGAGTCCTTATTTGGGGCTGCCGTGTGCCAGGCTGCAGCTAGTTTTCTGTTATAGAAGTAAGGGGGGGACAGATAGTTTAAGGGGGCCAGCCAGAAATTTCTGGACCACCTCCCACTGCTGTCCTTAATTTGAAGCCACTATGGCACTTGTGAGTGTTGCCATTGGCTAAGCCAGTGTTCCCCGTAGGAAGTGGGAGTGGGTGATGTCTTATGACAGTTGGTGAGCCAGCACTCGGGGCAAGGCATGGCAGCCTCCGGTCCTGTGGGCTCGTGAAGAAACTGGCAAGCTGCTGCTGCTACTTTGCTGATGTGCTGAGAGTCCTTGTTGCTTCCAGGCCGTTCCCTCTAGTCAGGACTGGCAGCCACACATCCTGCCACATGAAGCCACCTCCCAGTTTTACAGGCCCTGCAGGATGGGGGTTGGGGGCTCCAAGACCCAGCTTTGGGATGCAGAGTGTCTCCGGCTGTGCTTCCTCCCCTCCAGCTTGCCTTCCTCAGCTTCAGTATCGCACATAGGTGACTATTTCTGGAAGAGCTTGGGGGCAGAGGGCGTTTGAACCCTGAGCTGAGCTGGGGCTAATGGTCTGTGCATCTCCTGGTACCCCGGTGAGATCAGAACAAGTGGCTGCCAACCCTGCTGTCTGCTGCTGTTAACTCACAGGGAGATGAACCTGAGGAGAAACAATGTCCCAGAGACTTTCCTGGAGCAGTTGACACTTTCTGTGTGGCTCGGTTCTGTGGGATTTTATCTGGGCGGTGGCAGAATCACTTTCTCATTCTGTCTTTGCCAGGGTAGCTTGTATATTTCCTAAGTCCCTTCTCCCGCCAGGAAGGTGGAGTGGAGCCCAGAAGTGTGCCGAGTGGAGGGGAGCCATTCTGGGCTGTAGTGCATCTGCCCGGAAGTGGAGAAACATGGGTCTCTAGTGTTTGTCCTGCCCCAGCCAGTCCTGAGGCCTTCGGCAGGCCCCTTCTGCTCTCTGGGCCTTGGCTCCTGCCTCAGTAAAATGAGCTGGTTGAACCAAATGATTTCACCAAGGCCTCTTCCAGCTCCAATGTTGTAGGATTTTGTGTGGCCCAAATGCCACTGCACGGGAACTGACTTTTTATTTCTAAGAGGTGTCTTTCAGAACCTGTTTGCTCAAGTTCAGTCCCTAGGTCAAGCCTAGACACTGCTGCCCCATTGCCACTCTCCCAACCTGCTTTGCCCAGACTTCTCCAGGTGCCAGCCCTTGGAGGGCAGTGACCGAGGCACTGCTTGGCTAATGATTGACGTGGGCTCCGGCTATTATTAATTCATGGCATGTGGGTGGGGGAGTTGAATGTTTAACAGCACCTTCTGTGGCCTTTTTGTTCCGTGCCTGGGAAATACTGCCAGGGATGGTAGGACTGCTGCCCTGAGGCTCTCCCTAGCTTGTTTCTGTGGCTTAATGGCACCTGTGATGACACCTCAGCGGTGAGGCAGAGCCCAATGAGGGCAGGGCACTGGGGCTCTGGCAGTCCCTGCAGAGAGAAGGGCCACCACCTACCTACTTCTTAACAGAGTTAAGGATGTTCATGTACCCTTGAGGTCCTCCCTTGGCATGGGAGGGGAGAAGAATGTACTAGATGTGTCCTCCACCCCCAGAATTCCTGGAGCCTACGTACCAGAAAGTCGGACCAAAGAGGCCATCCAAACAGGTGTCACCCAGGGTGCGGAAGATGGCCTTGCTGTGCCTAGCCCAGTGCTAGCTGCTGGAAGGAGGAGGAGAGACCTGTCCTACAGCCTGGACTTTATCTCACTGGGAGGCCTAATTCTAGCTCTGGCACTAGTTGGGTATCTGACCCTTGCTTGTCAAGAATCATCTCTGAACCTTAGTTCCTTTGGCATGGTAGTACCTGTCTTGTAGGAACACTGTGAAGATTAATGAGGGATATACTTGTATAATGAGGTAATATATGTACCTGTCATAGGTACTGGAAAACGGAAATATTATTAGAACACTAGAGGATGTAGGAAACATTTTAGGCCAAATGATGGTAAGGATCATTGTGAGTGGAGATATCTTGGTGGGCTTCCTGAAAGAGGTGGGCTTCATCTGGCCTAAAGGAAGGCCAGGATTTACATTGGCTTAAGGAAAGTGTCAAGGAGACTGGAGGACAGAGCAGGTTAGAGGGACTGTCTGAGCAGAAGTCCTGAAGATGCAAAGTTCTGAGATAGCGGTTTGTTTGAGCTGCAGACATGCATTTCCGGTGATTCTTCCCATCACGTATATACTTCTGGGAACATTCCGTTTTCTTACCATGGCACAGTGTCACTCAGACCAGTCCTTTGGCAGAGCTTAGGATCCCGTCTGCGTAGGTCAGCCCTTACCTGAGATCCGAAAGAGAATCTTCTCCATTGTGATCTGTAGGCTCTGGTGGGTACTTCTTTTCAGCTTCCAGTTGTTCAGAGGCTGGCTGGGGACCTTGTCACAATGAGGAAAGCAGCCCTTAGTAAGGTGCTGTTTGAAGGAGAGTGTTCCTCTTCCCTCCTATCAAGGCAGGGGTGCCTCAGCCACTGGGAGACGGAATATGTATTCTCTCAGGTCTTCTGGGTTTGAAGGGACTAGGGATTTCCAAAGCTGTTTGAACAAGCCCCAAGTACTGGCTGTATCGGGACCTCCCTGGTAGAGGCCAGGGGACCCTCTGCTGCCTTTAGATCTTTAGTCTTACCCTTACCTGCCACCCCTCTCCTCCCATTTCATTGTGAGAGGGGACTTATGACAGATTTTCATATGGAGGTGAAATGCTTCATGAATCCTAACTGGCAGGGCTTGGGGTGACATCTGTTCCTCTGATTACAAATTCAGGTGCCTGCAAGCACCATCAAGGTGGGGACAGTGGGCAGCTGAAGCAGGCGCACCTGGCCGAAGGGGACAGCCGCTGCAGCCATAGCATATTGCCATGTCTCCTGTTTTTCCATTAAAACAAAATTAAGTCAGAGAGTCTCTTTTGCAACACCACCCCTCCCCACAAAGAAATAAGAGTTTAAGAATTAGAAAACCTTCACAGAGCCCCAGGTTCTGGGCAACACAAGTTGACAACACAGATTCCTCACAGACTCACTCATTTAAGAGGTGAGGGAGGAGAGATGCCCCAGAGCCCCTTGGGCGTGCCTGTCAGAGAGAAGGGGTTTTCTAGCCCCGCCCCAGCTCCCAACGATCACATTTCCTGATCCTCAGCCTTATCTCCATTCTTCCTGGGAATGGCCCTTAAACAGGTCCTGCCGGGTATTTCCTGTAACTGCTCTGCTGTGTTTCTCGCCCCAGCTAGAGGGGGAGCCTGGAACAGGCCAAGACTTTGTTTTCACCGTCTCTGCCCCTGCGAGACTAGTCTAGGGGTAGAATTGCTGTGAAGCTGATGAAACTTAAGCCTCACCTTTCGACCCCTGCCCCTCTGCAGTTGCTTGTGGGCCTTCCAAGGCCCAGCCCTGAAAAAAAACTCACAGTCATATGCTTTTGTAAAATTTGTCGAGAAGCGTTGTTTCATATTCATTTTCTTAAAGAGGTCTCCTAAAATTGTACATGCTGCAGGACCCACATAGCCTGGGCCTCCCCTATAGATGCTGTGTGTGTGTGTGTGTGTGTGTGTGTGTGTGTGTGTGTGTGGTTTATTTCACTTAGCGTGTTTGTGAGGTTCATCTGTGTTGTAGCATGTATCAGTACATTCCTCTTTATGGCCGCATAATATTCCATCGTGTGACTGTGTCGCAGTTTGTTTATCCACTCATTAGTGGGTGGACCTTTGGGTTGATTACACTTTTAGGCAATTACGAATAATGTCGCTAGTGTTGCCAGTGATGCTGGTGGTAAAACAGTACCAATTGTTACCAGCGAAATTGGACCTTGGTTCTTGAGTTCAGCAAAGAAAAGATTCAGAACCAGGCACTCAAATGATAAGAGACAGTTTATTTAGAAAATTATAGAAGGTGTACAAGTGAGGCGGCTGGGCTGCGTGGGCTCAGGAAACAAACTACAGAGGCAAAAGAAGGGCCCTTGGAGCTCAGGAGAAAGGCAGAGGTGACCTGTGTGGGGGAAGAAGAGGAGGGAGGGGAAGCCATGCCAATAGATGCTGGTTTTTACTGACACCCTGTCTTTTGGACAGTGGGCTGGCACCCTGTCTTTTGGACAGTGGACCCTTGGCTTAGGGGCAGGAGATGGGGGTCCTGGGCCAGCCCTGTTAGAATCCTAATGTTTCACCTTGCCTTGTCACTTCCTCCTCTCTGGTTGTCAGTTTCCCCTTTTGTGAATTGAGAGCAGAGGTGAGGTGGGTAGGAACAAACTGAGTCATCCCCAGGGCAGGTCGACCTCTGAATTCCCATTTGCATGGCCCTAGCCCTCCGGGTGAGGTTGCCCTGCTCA
The DNA here is from genome assembly GCA_004026545.1 of Mormoops blainvillei. Classification (NCBI taxonomy): domain Eukaryota; kingdom Metazoa; phylum Chordata; class Mammalia; order Chiroptera; family Mormoopidae; genus Mormoops; species Mormoops blainvillei. The sequence continues at coordinate 11,299 of PVJD01011325.1, read as the reverse complement.
CGTAGATAATACCGGGACCTTTTCCCTCCCTAAGAGCTTTTGCGTTGCTTGCTGGGTGTGTCTGGCCGGGCCACAGGGAACCCATTTGGAGTCTCACCATGGTGACTCATGTTGACTGATAATACAAGTGAGCGAAACTTTTCTGAGCTATTATTCCCAGACTTACAGGAGAGGTGAGCTCTTGGTCCTTCCTTTCTCCACTGGGGTGGTTTTTCTTGGTGGTCTTGGTGGTTTATTATTGGGTTGGCCAAAAAGTTCGTTTGGTTTTTTCCATAGGATGGCTCTAGTAGTGCTTAGTTGTCTTTAACTTCATTTGAAACAATTTTGTTAGATTGTATTGTGACAGCCGTCATATCAGTGTGCATGAAAAAAACCCATCAGAATTGGTGAATTTTTGTATAGCCATTTTAATATTGAAAATGGATGAAAATATGCAGCATTTTCAGCATATTTATTATTTCAAAAAAGGTAAAAACACAACTGAAACACTGAAAAAGATTAGTGTATGGAGAAGTTGCTATGACTGATCAAATATGTCAAAAGTGGTTTGCAGAGTTTCACGCTGGAGATTTCTCATTGGCTGATGCTCCGTGTCGGGTGGTAGTGATCAAATGGAGACATTAATCGAGAACAATCGATATACCACGCAGGAGAGAGCTGACATACTCAAAATGTCCAAATCAATAAGGTTGTAGGTGAAAATGAAAAGTGCACCTTTTATTTTACGGAAAAAAACCGGAACAGACTTTTTAGCAACCCAGTCCTTCCCTTGTCAAAACAAGCTTGCCGGGCTAGGGAGACTTGTGCATAGATCTCTGGTACAAAGAGAGCAGAGGCCGTTTCAAAGAGGACATCATGGACATGTAGCCATACGTGTTGCTCGGGCTCCCCAGCAGCAGAGTTAGAAGATGATACACCTGTGGGCTTTGGCTAAAATTCATACAGCAGAGCCGAGAAGTCTCTGGTGACTTTTCTGTGATGTTTGTGGCTCTTGATGGGGGAGTGTGGGCTGTGTGAAGATGGGGAGCAGGTTTAGCGCACAGGAGGGAGAGGAACTAGGGGCGGTAGAAGGAAGGACCTACCGGGAATGTGGAGTCAGACATTCTGAGACCCACTGTTGGTGCTGTCTGGCTGCGGGACCCGGGATGAACCGCCCAGCTTGCCCTTTCCCCACCCGGACGAGGGAGGGTGTCAGAGAAGTAGCTCGCCAAGATCCCTTCCAGCTGAGCCAGAAAGGTTGTATTGTACAGACTATAACTCCTGCGGGGCCTGGAGTGTGTGGTGGCACCCTGGGGGCCAAGGTGACCGTAGAGAAACAGCACTTGAGTTGGACTTTGCAGGAAATGGAGACTTGAGATCTAAGTGGGGATGGCAAGGGCTGGGTGTGTGGCTCAGACACCTCTGGGGCTGGTGCTTGATTAACATTTGCTGGTCTCTACTACTTTGTTTCTCTGGCTGCTGCTGGGAGGAGCCCATTCTGATCAGGTGGTGTAACTGGGAGCAACTTCCCTGTGTGGAAGTGGTGAAACAGAAACACAGTCCTGTCTCCGCAGCCTGAGATGCGCTTAGTAGAAACACAGCCCGCAATTTCCTTTCTTTTTTTTTTAGCGGGGATGTTGTCAGGTGGGGTGGGGGTGGGGTGGGGGGGGTGTTTCCTTCTGTCCTGACCACACTTAGGACTTGTGTGGAGGGCTTTTGGCAAGAACTTTGGTGTCTATAAGGACTGCAGCCTGAGTCCTGTCGTATTCTGGGCCTGGGTTTCAGTCAGATAGTGACACCAGTGAAGGTTCACCTTTTTCCTCTGCTTGTTTTCCACTCCTTTGAAATCCTGAATTGGGGATAGTATTTTGACTAAGTGATGGCTGTTCCAGAAGCCTGTGTAGTGTGGGCAGGTGTCAAAGGGGACTCCCCAGGAACAGGAATGAGCCAGGTTCGCCAGAAAGCTGGGCTGTGGAGGGGTAGGTGGAAAGACCTCATGTATGAATCTTTGTGCGGGTGAAAGTAGTCCTTCCTGCCTCGCTTCCTCCTCTTTCGGTTTCAGTGACCTGGTCTGGAAAGGCAGCAGAGAGGAAAGCAAGTAGTGTCTGTCAGGGCGAAGAGCCCAGCGGGGAGGTACAGCCATCCCTCGGTATTCGCAGGGGATCGGACACCAAAATCCGAGGATACTCAAGTCACTCATATAAAGTGGATTAGCATTTGCATATAACCTGTGCACACCCGTCCATATACTTTATTTATTTATTTTTAAAATTTCAAATTTGATGTTTATTTTTTATTTTTAATATAACCTTTATAATCTTTATTATACTTTTTCCATTACCATTTAGTCCCCTTATATACTTTAAATTATCTCTGGATTACTTATAATACCTAAGGCAGTGTAAATGCTGTGTAAATAGTTGTTATACTGTATTGTTTAGGGCTCGACTTTCAGGAATTTCTTTTTTCAAAAAGCTTTGATCAGTGGTTGGTTGAATCAGTGGCTATGGAATCCGTGGATACGAAGGGCTGAATGTACTGACAGCAGGCTCCTGCCTGTCCACAGAGCTTTTATTTATTTTATTTTTAGACAGAAGGGATGGGAGGGAGAAAGAGAGGGAGAGAAACATCAATGTGTGGTTGCTTCTTACACACCTGCTACTGGGGACCTGGCCCGCAACCCAGGCATGGGCCCTGACTGGGGAATCGAACCGGGGACCCTTTGGTTCACAGGCCCACACTCAATCCACTGAGCTACACCAGCCAGGGTAAAACAACCTTTCGCAGGATCTGCTGCTACAAGGCTAGGACTGGTGTGGGAGGAACCTTCAGACTTCACTCCACTCCTCCCTTCCGCTGTCCTTCATAGTGTCCTGACTCAGTCACCTCTCCTGTTGCTCCTCCACCCCATCCCCACCCTGCTCCCTCCCACATTCCTATTATCAAATGGCCCAGGGTCCTCTGAAACTCTCTAATCCTGTCTGCTATTTTTTTATTGGGGAAACTGATATAATGAGAGGTTAAGTGATATGAGAACATTTGATATTAAACTATTAACATGCACATTTTATAGATATGGAACATGGAGGCCCAGAAAGGTTAAGCATAAGCTCATACACCTAGTAGAGAGCAGAACTGGATTTGAACCTGGGCCAACTGGCATCTGAGTTCCATCTCCCTATACCATCACCCTGTACTGCTTCTAATGAAGTACCTGGGATGTGGTGAAACCTGACATCCTGATTCGTAATGCATTGCTCTTCCATCACTCGGTGTTTTCAACGTTTTGGTTTTTGCAATGCTAGTTCCTGGGGAAGGTGGGCTCTGTGAGGCAGTAGGGCTTGGGCTGAAAGCCCTGGGCTTTGGAGCCTGGCTGCCTGGGTGTGAGTTCGGGCTCAGTCATTCACCAGCTGTAGCCCTAAGCAAGTTCCATAATCTCTCAGTTTCCATTTCTCTAATATGGGGATCATAATCTTAGTATTTGTTTTAGAGTTGTTGTGAAGTTAAATTCCACATAAAGCACCTAACACAGTGCCTGGTATATACTAAGTATTCAGTAAATGTTAATTGTTATTGCCTAATAAGTTTGGGAAGTTTCGGGTTAGAGTTAAGCAAGCTCCTTTGTTACAGACCTTGTCAGAGCCTTTGTTATGCTGTTATGAATTGGTACTTTTCTGGAAGGGGATGTAGTAGGCAGTGTTTTCCAAAGATTTGGGACAACTAATCTCTCTTTTTAACTGGGTAAATTCTCAATTTACAAGACGTTCAGCTGGTGTTAGAGATCATAGATCAGGAAACACTGAGTTCTGTACATCATGCGGCCTCTTTATACTTGGCAAGACTGAGCTGGGGAATGGGGTCCAAGTTAGACCTGATACATACTTCAGTGACTGCATGTGGCAGAGCTTGGGCTACACCTGGCCTCCGCCCTTCCCTTTCCATAGGTATGGAGACAGGGAAGTGATGTGAGCTGAGGCTCCTGAGGGTTTCTGGAACCTCCAGACCATGAGGAATGGCCTTGGCCGACCCTATTTCAAAGCAGAGTTACTGCACTGTCTTCCCACTGCCCTAGAAGGAAGGGTTTTTAAGTAGGTCACCCACTGCAGGACCAGCTGGGACCACCAAAGAAGCTAGCCTAGCTCAGGTTGAAATGGTCACAGGTTTTGCAGCACTGTGAGGGGAAGGAAGGTTCTAGCATGTGTTCGTGAATTGAATGAGCCATGTCCCTGGCATATTTTAGCTATAAAATCAAGACCGTTGGAAACTAGGTAATCTTCAAGCTCCCTTCCAGTGTGGACGTTTTGGGAGTCTATAAATCTAGGATTGAGCTGAAAACCTAAAGAGGTGTGTCCCCTTCAGAAGTCCTAAACCCAGTGGAAGGAAATTCCCTGAAACGTGAAGTCCCCTGTCACACCCATGGGTAGTGAGGTCCATGGAGGTGAGGGCCTGGCACCAGGTCACACTGCTCGAGATCCTTTTCCATGCGAGCGTCTTAGAACTGAACTATCTTATATAGACGTTTCTGTCTTGCTTTGGGTCCCATTCACAGACTGCTCTGGGTCGTAGCTTCCCACTGTCCAGCGCGGTGACCTGGGGAGGAATGTCCCATGCTCTGGGGTGATGTATGGAGGCTGGGAGCTGCTTAGACCAGCAGAGGGCTGGCTGACCTTTCATCTCCCCAGCAGCGCCAGGAGGTATGCCGGGTAGGGGCAGGAATTCGGATGACTAGTTACACTGAGTCTAATTATAGCTTTGTACTGGAGGGAGGAGAGTTTGCAGATAAGCAAATAAATACCTGTTTTTAAAAAATTATACATATGCATATGTGAATATACATAAACTAATATACACAGGCACTTTATGCATTTACGTTTATATATGTGGTTTAAAAAAATATTTTTAGAGAGAAAGGAAGGGAGGGAGAAAGAGAGAGAAACATCAATGTGAGAGAAAAATCAGTCGGTTGCCTGTTGAATGCACCCCAGCCAGGGACCAAGTCTGCAACCTAGGCATCTGCCCCAACCGGGAACCGAACTGGTGACTGCTCTGCTCTGCTCTGTTCAACCAACTAACTTGAGCCACAGTGGTCAGGGCTATGTATGTGTGGTTTTGTTTTGCTTTGTTTTGTTTTGTTTTGGTCTTGAGTTCTATTTTAGAAACTGCTCAGTGGTGACCTTTGGGTAGGGGGGTTAGAGATGAGAGTGACTTCTGCTTTTCACTTTGTGTCTCTGTTCTATTTGAGTTTCCCTGTAGTGTGCTTATATTCCTTTCATTTTAAAATTTTCACTTGTAATTTATTTATAGAGCAGTTTTAGGTTCACAGCAAAATTGAGTAGAAAGTGAGGGTTTTCCATATGCCCCCTTACCCCCAAATATGTACAGCCTTCCACCCCTCCTGTTTTCTTCCACGTCCCTGAAAGTCATGCAGGACACCAGAAGATGTTTGAGGTACAGAGTCCCGCCCGTATCTCCATCTTGAGTTGTTGGGTAGGGGGAGTGAGGTCCTTGTTTCGGGTGATTCTGCCTCTTCTCCAGCACGCTATTTCTAGATTCCTGTGTTTGGGGACTCTTGTCTAGTGCCCTTATGGAGCCCTTGAAATTTAATGGTATACTTGTGTACGTAGACACAGCCGTAGGGGACAGGTCCTTTTACTGTTCCTGCAAAGCCCCCTGTGTACCTGCTGTATTTTTCAGCAGTCCCCTAGCACTCCGAAACGCGGTTCTGACGGGGTCCTAGGGCATCCGGGCTCTGGTACTTTTCCTCAGAGGCAACTGCTGAGAATAAAAGCTAGAAAGTGTCTAAGTACCCTCAAGTATTTTCTAGAGTGGAGCACAGAATCACTGGGGATGGGGATGGGAGTGAGGATGCTCGTTTACGTTTCAGATTCCCGAGTCCAACCAGGTTGCAAGTTGGGCCCAGCCCGCCGCATTTTTTAGCAAGCTTTCCTGGAGACCCTCCTGCGTGATGATGCAGTGCTGCCCAAAGTGTGGCCCATAGTCAAGCAGCGTTTGGAGCCCTTTCCCAGACCTACTGATTCAGACGCTGTGGGGGAAGGACCCAGCAACCTGGTGTTAACAAGCCCAGCAGGTGATTGTTTTGCAGACTGAGTTTGAGACGCACAGTTTATGCAGGAAAGGCCGCAGCTGGATGAAATCCGGTGTACAGCTGCAGGTAGAAGGGCTCAGTGAGGAAGGAAAGGGTGGTGTTTGGGCTGCAGCCGCCACTGGAGAGGCAGGACCAGAGGCCCCGGGCTCCCTGGAGGCTGCTTTCTGAGAACCGGAGCAGCCCTGGAAGGCCAGCTCGCCGCCCAGAGTCAGGGTTCTGTGACTAGAGCGGGATGTGCCCTGCTAGAATTGTGTCAGCAGTGTGAGGCATTCTCCCCCGGGCACCGTTTTTCTCTGTGAGAGGACAGAAATAAATAGGAGAAGAGACACAGAAGGTGTAATGCTCGTGGATGCCCAAGAGAAAGCACGTCTGCTGGGTTGTATCGCGCTGTATTCACTTCTGTGGTGGGCACTGAGGTTGGACAGGCTTTGGGAGGGGAGGGTGTGGGGATCCTGGAGGCCCTGCCAAGCTCCATTCTGAGCCGGGACATGGCAGCCCTGGGGTCCCGGAATGAACTTTGCCAATGACAGCAGGCCCTGGTGCTGGCTTTTGAAAAGAAGGGGAGGCCAAAGTTATGCAAAAGCTGAAGGATGAACAGATTTCTTAATTTTCAGAAAAGTGGGGAAGATTGTGAATGTTGAGTTAGAACCGTATGGGGTTCCCTGCAGCCTCAGAGGGCAGGCCCTAGCTGGGAAGGGAAGAGGCTGGCACTGGGAGCCAAGGTGGTGCACCCCAAGGTTGCCCCAGGCTCTCTGACTGGCCTGCTTTTCGCCCGGGGGTTAAATTGGAGGATCCGGGTGGGGGAGATGTGTTAGAATCCTCATTTGATGGAGGCCCTCTTTACACTGTTGTGAGCGCTGTGGGGAAAATGTGTGCTGTTTTGTGGTTTAGTTAGGTGGCCAGATAGCTGGTGAGTACCTGTACCTACTGTTGTCTAGGTGGGGACTGGTCAGCAGCGACAGTTCAGGAGTGTGTGTCCTCAGCCCTGTCTGTATCGGTGGATGCAAAGTAAAACTGAGAGAGTGTGCCGGGATGTTTGCTCTTGGTCACAATCCCAGGAGATCTCAGTAAGCTAGAGTCCTGGGCAGAAGGTTAGGGAGGAATTTTACAGGTATCTACTTCAGGTCCCTATTATCCAGAATTACCCAAGTGCTGCCAGTCCGGAGAGGCGGAGGGGAGGAGGGGCGGCCCTGCCCTGCATTCTCCAGACCACAGCTGGGGCCTCTGGTTCTAAAGAAACCCCGAGAAAAAGAAGGGAGTGGATCATAGACCTGAAATTATTTCAGGCATGAAATGGGAAAAATGACTCTTCTGTCAGGAGGGGCAGACTGGAGGCCTCTTGGGGAGCGAGGGAGACCCAGAGATGAAGGACTGCTCCTTGGACGTGGGATTAGACCCAGCCTGTGGGGCACGCTAGGGCTGACCTCATTGCCAGGGGACAGATTCCGACTCTTGCTGGGAACTCTGGAGCCCTGGTAGGAAAGAACACAGTCACCCTGGGAGCAGGCTGAGGCTGAGCTGTGGTCCTGCACCAGGCGAGGAACACCCAGGCGGGGAACACCAGTGGTCCAGACCCGAGTCCCGTGGTATATTTATATAATAATGCTAACCCCAGGCTCAGTGGGGGGCTGTCTTGGACTGAATGGACCCTGTGTGTGTTATACGAGTCTTGCAAGAACAGACTCAGCCGCCAGTGAGCTCAGAAATCCCCACCTGAATTGGGCCTTTTAAAAGTTTTTTTAAAATAGGCAATACTTACATGGCAAAAAATGCAAATATAAACAGTAAGCTTCATTTCTGTCCCTAGTTTTTTTGGCCGAGGCCAGCGAGTGTTACCCAGTTTCTTGTTTATGGTTCCAGGGACGGTCTCTGTGCATGTGTATATATATACACACATACGACTAACTTTGTATGTCTTCTTTTTAAAAAATAGTAGCTTAGTATTATACCTTGATTAATAATGATGATCATTTCGTATATCCATATATAGAGCTGGCTATTCTAAAAATACCTATAGAGTATCCACTGTACGACTCCATTGTGATTTATTTAGGCTCCTATGTAGGGGTTTGTTGTAACAACTGGTACTGCAGTCAAATCCCTGTGTGGATCATCTCACGGAGCTCCAAGTGTATCTGCCGAATAGATTTCCAGAAGTTGAGTTTCTGGGCCAAAGAGTATGTCATTTTTTATTTTGACATCTGTGTATAATTGGTGATTTTCAGCATATTAGTGAGCGTGAACATCTTTAATGTTTAGTTCTTTTTCTGTAATCTGTTCACATCATGTAAGTTTTTCTAGTAGTTGGTCTTTTTCTTATCATGAAACATTTTTAAAAAATTTGTCATTTTTCTTGTTTTTATGTTGTTTTCATTATTTTTTTCTTAAGCAGAACTTTAATTTTATGTCTTCGGGGTTTGGGGCCACTTCTTACATTTAAATCTTTGGTCTGGCTGAGATTTATTTGGGGGTATGGAAGAGGGTAGTATCCCACTTTATTTTTTTTTCCCTCTCTGCCACTGGCTGTGGCTGGGGTCCTTTGCCCTCATTGCTTTGGGAGAAGATGAGAAGTAGACAGGGGTCTTTGGTCCCCAAAGTGTCTGTGCAGCGGTGGTTTCCAGAGAGAAGGGTGCCGGGAACACAGCCACAGCTCACCCTGTTCCCGTGCAGGTGTTTCTCCTCCATCAGAAGGTTCGTGGCTCACCCGTCACTCAGGTGCCCGGGATGTCTCCACACCAGCGAGGTCTGGGTTCTGGCAGAAGGGTCAGGCCGAGGGCAGGACCTGGAGGGCTTTGTGCTGATTGCTCAGCGAATCAGCCTTAGGGCAGCCCCACTGGGGTCTTGACCATCCTACCACGATATACAAGGGTCTTTGGCCCACGCTGCAGGTAGCCAGCTCTAACTCTCTCCAAGGTCACTTGGCCGTCGTCTGGCCGTCCCTTGCTTTGCCTACAGTTACTCTGGGCCCACTGACCAAAACAAATGACCTCACCGTAGGGCTCAGAACCAGGCCCACCCTGTGGGGACCTGAGATACCTTAAGGAAGGCCTGCAGCTTCCTTGAAAACTGCATGCCCAGTTCTCCAACATAGCCGAGAAGGGCCACTAGAGTCGTGGAGGGAGATAGCAGCCTCTAAAACAGTATTTCTCGAAGTGGGGCCCCAGACCAGCAGGCAGCGCGACCTGGGGACTTGTGAGACATGCAGATTGTGGCTCCACTCAGACTTCTTCTGTAGCTGGAGCCCACTCTTGTGTTTAACAAGCTCCCCAGGTAGCCCTGGCGCACTGCAGTTGGAGAGCCGGCGGTCTGCTGGCTTGGGGCCCAGTGTACAAGGAGCAGCTCACTTGGGGCCAGAAGGTGTGATTGTTAAGGGGACCTACAGGTTACAGCAAGAGTAGGCAGGCTGTATGACAGTCTGAGTGGCTGACGTCACAGCAGATCTATGTCTCTCCTGGGCAGTTTAATTAGCATGGGGCATGGAGAGGGGTCTGTATACAAACAGACTTTTGAAAGCCAGTACCCCATCCAGCACCAGCCCATAAGAGCCCCTGCTCCCAGGCCTGTTTGTTTTTCCTTGCCGCTGATCTGCAAGTCACTTACCTTTTCTGAGCTCCAGCTGCCCCATCTTAGAAGCATGATGGTGCTGGCTCACTTACCTGATTCCAGAGCCTGGATCAGACGAGCCCTTCCGAAGTCCCTTCTTGTTTCTGGAAACAATGATTTCGTATCTGGTTCCCTTGCGGGATGAACCAGGGGCTGGAGAATGAAAGTGTAGCCTGGGGCTGATCCAGTCTGGGCACCACTGATCCGGTCTGGGGGCCGCTGGGGGCCGCTGAGAGAGCATGGGGTCTGCAGGTTGGGCACAGGAAGATGGTCTCTGGTCCCCTGTTGGATGGATGGTGATAAGGACACTGGAGATAAGGATAAACAGACCTGGACCGCTGAGAAGGAGGCAGGCAGTGTGCTCTCCTGAGGCGGGAGAATATCTGCACCCATGCAGCCTCCCTTGTTGGGAGGGGTGGGAGTTAACTGAGGGTGAAAGGGGTTTTCAAGGAAAACAGCTGCTCCTGGGTGGCGAATCCTATAGTGGTGGGCGTAGGCCTGAGCCTGGCCCTGAAGACCAGTGACCCCAGTTGCTATTTGTCGCTGGAGGCCCTGGCAGGTAGAGGGTAAATTGGTTGCCACAGTCGAGCCCGATGCAGTTTCTCCTGCGGGGGCCTGGCTAACGGGTGTTGCAATTCTCTCCAGAAGCCGCTAGTAAGGCTGGTGGGAACCCCTGGCAGACCCTGAGTGGCTTTTTTCTTCCTTTCAGATCTGACCATGAGCTATCCGGGCTACCCACCGCCTGCAGGCGGCTACCCACCAGTTGCACCAGGTAAGAGGGTTGGTGGGGAGGGGCGAGATTGCTTTCCAGTCATTTCCTCACTGCCATTGTCCCCCACAGTGTAGCCAGGTAGGGGTGGGGCAGGGGGCTGGAGGTGGTTGGGGAGAGCCTGGACTCTGAGGCCAGGAGAGCCTGGGTTTGAAGCTGCCCCGGGAAGGCCAGGACCAGGTCTCAACTTATTAGCTGATAGCAGTGGGCAGATGCCCTCTCTTCTCTGGCTCGGTTTTCTCCCTTGCATGTGGCTTCATAATCTCTTCCTCACTAGGCTGTCCCAGATACTAACAAGGTAGCCAGGTAAAACCTCTGGCATAGGTGTCCTTGAAGCACTGTCTTAGGTGACTTGTTACTTCTCCTACCCTGTGCTCTGGGTACATGGTTTTTCAGAGGCAGGGGGACCTGCACAAGGGAGGAAGTGATAGTGGTTCTATCAGGCAGGTGTCCCTTCTCTGGCCACCAGCAGCTGAGCCAGTAGCCATGAGGATGCTCCAGCAAGTGAGGTGTGCTCAGAAACCTGGCCCCAGCCACAGTGGTGCTCTTCACACCTAGGTTCCTGAAATGAGATTTGGCCCCCAGGGGAGAGGAAACGTGAGCACTCCTGGGCCAAGGGGGAGGGAAGGGACCATTCAAGACTGGCCATCTTGAGCAGCATTGCCCCTCGCCCCATGAGTCCCTTGGGCGCATTTGCTGAGGGCTCGTAGGCTATTTGGACCCACCCTCCCAATCGACTGGTGAAGCACAGGCCCAGAGCTAGGAGACAGCTCAGCCGCTGGCTCATCAGGGGCTGACCTGGGCCTTTGGCTTTGGACAAGCCCTTGTCCAGGTTTGCCAGC
>PVJD01011324.1:0-47055 GCA_004026545.1 Mormoops blainvillei | reverse complement strand
CCCCCTTCCTGCATAGTCTCTTCTCTCTCCAGCACAGAACAAGAGCACATCTCTCTCAACCCACAACTAACATTATGAATGGATTTGTTTCAGGGAAAGGGAAGGATGAGGATAGGAGATAATGAACTAAACAAGGAAAATAAATATCAAGGACCTGGGAAAATATCAGGAGCTCAGGATTCACTGGTTATTTAAATGGCACTTTTTGGTTGATCTTGCAAGTTGATATTATAGTCAAACAGTCCTGGATATAAGCCCCATCTCTACCACTTACCAGGTCTATGAACTCAAGAAAGTTACTGGATGTTTCTGAGACTTTACTTTCTGCATTTGTAAAACAGGGACGATCATAATACCTGTCTCAAGTGAGATAATACAGAAAAGCACTTAATGTAAGTGCCTGGTTATTACTATTATCTTCAAAACTTGTCATCAACATCTCTACAGTATGCTAACATTTCTTCCCCAGGAAGCCTCCTGGGACAGTCTACACTCTCCATTCCCTACTGACTTCATTGTTAGCCTGAGGGTCAGTTCCCAAACTTTGTACTCTCTAAACACTTTTTTCTCACAGTACTTATTAATATGTGTTATGTCCTGTCCAAGATTGTAAATACTTGAGAACAAACACAGCTGGGAACAAAATCCCATGTTTTGAAGACAGCTTATTGATAATGTTATCCGTGGGGCAAGGCAGTTGGGCATGGTATGAACTGGAGTAACTTGATCTGGGAGTCTTTCATTTATTCTTTAACTCACAGTTATTAAGAACATACTATATGCCATGCAGCAAAGTAGAATGGTAACAAGATTCATTATAGTTGTGAATAATGTTAGTAGTAAGTCACAGTCTTGAGTTCATGGGAGGTTTTCCTTAGGGAATGAAGTATTAGGCAACTATGGTTGCAATTAATGCTGAATAATAATCTGCCCCCCAAACCTAGTGGCTTTCAATAATAAACGTTTTAGCCTCACTCACAAGTCTGAGAGTTGTCTAAGGCTATAACTCTGCTTCAGACTCTGGGTCGCTAGGCTTGCGCACAAGCTCCCTATCAGGTGTGTCTCCGCTCTGTGTGTCTCATCATGGGGCCCAGAGGGGAAAAGCCACAACTACCTTGGACTTGCTCGCCTTGGATGAGCAGAGGCGCCCAAGTGATCAAGTTCAACCTCACAAGCATACACATACTTAAGGTGTTTGCTGGTGTCATAATCCTAATATTTCAATGGCTTAAAGCAAGTCATGTGACCAGGCCTAGCATCAGTGGGATGGGAAATATATCCCACCTACTCTGTTTCTCTGGACAAAGTGTTTATCCTTGGCCAAACTTTACTCAGGCTTTTCTGAACCCTCTTCTCAACTAGACCTTGACATTGAGGTTTCTGTATTCATCTCTGCATTGTCCAATTTTAGCAATAATCCTACCAAACCAGCTTATCTGGTTTCTTATCTGGTCAGCAATATCTGACCCTCGATATTAATTGGGTTCCTCACCTTCTACTATCCCTCAGTGATGTTTTATCACCTTGGCCTGCCTTCATCAAGAATTCTGTTAGGTTGATTTAGCCAGAACCTTCCATTACCCATGATGTTTCCTCCTAGTAATTTCTCTCCACTCACCCCCGACTCTGTTCCTTGGCTATAAACCTCCACTTCTCCTTGTCATATTAGGAGTCAAACCCAGTCTCTCCCTTCTGCTGTAAAACTACTGTCGTGGTCCCTACACCTACCACAATAGTTCCCCTGAATAAAAGCTGCCTTTCCATTTTTTGCAAGGGTCATGATACGTTTTCTTTAACATTCTGCAAAGTCACATTGGAAAAAAAAGAGAGAGAGAGAGAAGAGTTATCCAATGTACTTCAAGTGATAATTATGCTAAAACTTCAAGTATAAACCAATATTAGCCAGGCAGAGGGGAATTCAGCAGGACAAACATAAGTTGGTCATTCCCTTAAGTTAGGAGATTAGCAGCTATTCCCAGACACTACTCTTTATGCCCTATCTCTAAGAAACTAAAGATAATCAACCTTCTTTTCTAGACCCCTGCCATATTCAGTGAAGAGATGGGCAATGCACCCCAACAGTTGCATGGGGTATGTTGGATGACTTTTTTCAATTCCCAAAGAGAATTCGTTAAGCCCTAAAGAACTATATAAGACAATATGAATACATGTTACAAATGGGAGCACTTACTCTCCTTAATTGAAATGTATGAGTACTGTGGAACAAGAGTAAAAGTAGGATTTGTCTATCGATCATTGTGACAAATGGACAGTTTATTGCTTTGCATTTGCTCAGCACTGCAGGAAAAGAGTATAATTTCAGAAAAATCTATTTCCCACAGAGCAATTATCAATTTTAATATTAAATTTTAAAATGATTTTTAATTTATCAACTGGTCCTCAAATTCAGGGTTGGAACTGTCAGATCTCTGCGTTGGCTATTAGGCTGGTGATGGTTCATATCCAAAGTCCATAGATAATGAACATTTTGTAAATCTGTAATGCAGAGGGCTTTTTGTTTCTCATTGTAAATTAATTGATCTTCTGGTCATTAGGGAGATGATCGACTTCTCTACATTTCTCTCTGCCTCCTTCACTTCTTTTGGTTAAAATGCAAAGCAAAACAGTCCAAAATAAAGCCAATTTTAATGAAAGCTTCCCTGGTCCCTGAAAAAGCAGAATTCTCCTGCTTCACTGAGACTTTAAAGTTACCTGCTTTGATGCAGTGTTGAAAAGCAATAAAACAGTGGTGAGCAGCTTTAACACGAGAGGTCAAAAAAGTATTGGTCTCCTTTCGCCCTTCACTCTCTTGGCAGTGGAACCCTCCTCCGGGCCACAGTTCAGAGTCCCAGAGAAAAGCTGTGCTCAGTAAAACCACAGCCTTAAGTCACAGGCTGCTCACCAAATCTTACACAGGGCAAGCAGAGGCTGCCACCACCACCAGAGCACCCCGTGTGGCTCTGACTTGGTGCACAAAATCAAGAGTATTTGAGAAGGTCATACCCTGGGATGCACGATCGTATATTTAAGTTAACAAAAGTGAACTTTACCCCAACGCTTAAAAATCATCAAGGCCATATCCAGGTCTAAGAGAACACACATAACAAAATGATTGAAGTTCTCTTCACTCATCAGGTGACCTGACGGAGAAATTCATATACTACATTAATTCCTACTTTTCCATGTAACTTTTGAAACTCTGCATATACCATGACTTATTTTTTTCAGCTTTCCAAATTTCTCTAGTACTTCTAAAAACCCATTACAGAGTAGGAGAACTGAACAAAATAATTAGTAGATTATTGTCAAGATTAGTGAATCAAAAGGTAAGCTCCTTATCATATTATCTTCTTTATGAAAATATTCTTATCATTTATATGAAAATGAGAGCAACCAACTAGACAATCAATAGTAAATACAATTTTATCCCCAATTTAATGGAACCCGATAAACCTAAAATCCATGAAGGTAAGCACAGCATCTGCTTTATTCATTGCATAATCTCAAATACCTTGCACAATGCCTGGAACATTAGAGGCCTCAAAATATTCCATGAATGAACAGATAAATATTTAAGTGTATAAATGTATGAATGGATGTATAAATGACTGTTAAGCCGGCACAAAAGTGTTTAATAACACAAATAGCCTGAATCAGAAGAAAGAAGAGAGAACCTGGTTATCTTGTAAAAGGTGTTATATTTTTCCCCGAAAGAAAAATTTCAAGGCTACTTTTTTTCTCCCTCAGGGAAAGAAAAGATCAATGCAAGCAGCCCAGCAGTCATCAGAAGTCCCACAGTGTGTGCAAACCTGATGGAAGGGAGAAAATTGAGGTGAGGAAATAGATTTCACTTTTGAGTTTTAAAGTAGTTATTATAATCAATAGGGAAGAAATAATTATTTTTTAAATGATAAGCACTACCTGGACAATGTGACAATCTTCTGTTTAAATGTAACTTTGTGAAATGTGACTATCTGGTGGTCCAAGACCCAACTCGACATACTGAATAAAACAAAGCAGAAAGGTAAGTTCATTGCAAGGCTGTCAACCTGAAAGCTGGGAAACAACCTTCTCAGCCCCGAATTCCCTGCCTCTGTCAATAGGAATATCATCTATTTCCAGGTGTAGGGAGGTCGCCCTTCACATGGGGAATTTATTTCCTGCTTCTGGAGGGACAAATGTGGGTCAGACTGTTCTTGAACCAGCAATTTCTAAGGTAACTTTAATTCAAAATAATCAATATGCCAAAATGGCATATTTGGAAGCAGCTTGCCCTGAGTCCCTTCATAAGTCAGTGGAATAAGGAAGTCCAGAGATGGCGTGAACAGATTTGACCTTTGGGGATTGGCCGGTGTCCTCTGCCGATTTCTGAAAAGAGCTGTAATTCCTCTAAGTTAGGTTAAGTTTCTTTTATGCGCCTGTGTTAACTATTTTCATTTTGTGCCTGACATAAGTGACTCCATTTTTGTTTTGTTCTACGGTGTGTACACTATTTTCCCACTCTGGACTCTTTGAATCTCTATGAAAAATCATTTTATGAGTCAAATCATATCATATCAAGCAATTAATTGCTTGCTATTGTCATTTTCCTAAAGAACATAATGGAATTACCTCTTTGGCGTCTTCATTCAGACGACAATATCTACAGCAGTAACAAAAAGGATTCTGATTCCCTTTATGCAAAATTAAACAGTAAAACCATCCTCACATCATGACTTTCAGCGATCTTTTTTAGTTTGTGACTTCTTTTTTCTTTTTGGCAACTTACAACCTCTTCAATCACAGAAAGAGAAATAACCAAGAGATAGCATCACAAACAGGATTCTACCAGCCCAGGAAATTAGACTCTGGCCTTCTCTTCCTGAGCAAAATGTTCAGCTCTCTAGATAAATTCCAGACCCTATCTTTTAACTGAATCATTCTCATCTACCCATTCTCAGTGCAACATTTCCGCAGCCCAGAATTTTATTTCAGCACAAAGGTCTACGAAGAGGACAAGGACAAACCATCTCCCTCAATGCATCTTTCTGGATTTGCCACCCCTTTTCACCCATTATAACAAACTGCTGCAAAAGACCAGAGCTCTCCACAGTCTCTCTGTCTAGCCAATCTGAAGCGATTGGGGAAGATTCCCACAAAAGAAAGGCAGAAAAGGTTAAGCAGATAAGAGGAGGACTGGACTATTTTCCTTTTAAATCTACTGGAGCTTGTTTACCAGAATCTTAGTCTTAATAGAGCTGCCTTCAGACTTTGTAAAGCACGATCACCCTTAAGCACCAAACAATTGGGGTCCTTTAATATGCAAGAATTGCCTCTGAGAAGCCACCTGGGGATTGCAATGACAATTTAACATCCACATAAGAGCCAAAGATCTGGAAATGAACCTTCATTCCAGACACAGTTCTGTAGAGTAGAAGTGGCCTTGGAAGTAATTACTAACTCTTGAATTTTGAACAAAGTCTAATGCAACTGAAGATCTATAGGAGAACCAAGGGTCAACGGGAGCCCCTGCTTGGCATAGTCCGCGGGGCCTAGGCAATCTGATAAGTATGGAGTAAAAACTCTTGTGCATTTCTTGAAATAATTCAGTGATATGTAAATATATAACATAAATATGTGCAGATTTATATATATATGTTTTTTTCTATTCTCAATCCCTAAGATTTAGCATTCTCAAGGAGTTAGCTTAGTAGAAAGACTGAGTTTGTTTCCTTTACCTTCAACTGCTCCATGTAAGCTCGTAAATGTACAAATCAGTCAAATACCCAAACTAACAGCATTTCATCAGTCTTACTTCACCCTTAATAATTCATTCCTCTTATGTTTACTCTAATACTTGTGCAGCATAAATATGCATGATATGCACTGTGTATGTTCAAGCACTTTCACGGATAGACTTAACAGCGGGAGACTTTTGACCTTGGTCGGAAGAGTAAAAAGTTACTGAAATAACTAATGACAGAAATGACAGTCTCATAGTTTAAATTAAAGGGAAAAGGGGAGAAAAGGATTCCCAAGAGAGAATTCCTTAACAGTAATTTAGATTTCAGCCTAAGAGGTGCTTTTTGTAAATTACATTTGAAAACAGTTGCTTTTTCTGCACCAGGTTTAACAGGGATAATACCTATCCTCTTGCTAAAAACCTTACAGAGATGTGAGAAATAAAAGAATGTCTGTGGAGCCTTTGAGCTATTCGAAATAAATATGTTAATAAATACAAAGGCTTCTTATTAATTCTGGTAAATACTCTGCCAGAAAAAAAAAAGCCACAATAAAAATGAGATTTGGGTGAAATATACTAACTCCTAATTCAATTACTCTAGATGCTTTGATTTTTTTTTTCCGATTCCCATTAATTTTTTAAGGAGAGCATTGGGTATTTAACATCTCATTTTCTCACTGTTACAGGGATTTTCAATGTTTTGGTAAATAATACCAGGTATTAACAAGGACCAATTTAGGATCCATAGAATGCTGGCAACTTGGCTTCTCCACTATAATCAAGAAACTTAGAAAAACATGACGACTGAGACTTTATTTTTGCCTTTGTTGTGTACCACATGCTTTCAATCTCAAAGAGATTTTTCCAGATGTTTCAACCAGTCTTCCTGGTATGTTTGAAAACTCCTCTGTTTTCTGAGTCCATTTCCCTTAAAATATACAAACTCAAATGCTCAGGCTGAAGTGAATTCAATGATCCTTTTTTACCACTTTTCAATGAAGCATTCTGTTCTGCCATCAGATGAAAGGTAGAACAATACCTTCAAGATCTCATCTGCAGATACAGTATTATGAGAAACCTGACACAGATTTATGGACCAGCTTGTAATGGCACAATTAGGATCTTTACCTGTGCAGGGAAACATAGGTCAAAAAGCGTTTTTCCTTTTCTGAACAAGTACCAACCAAACTTGGGAGGCTGTTGATGTTAAAGAAGCAAGACATTGGCACATCGATAAGTTTTACTTAATGATGCTTTTCCTGGGTCAAGAGAATGACACACTCAGAAAATGACATTCCTCCTATCAGGTATTCCAACATTGTGCTACAGGTATCACTTACGTTGCTAGGGTCACAATTAGCATTCCAGATGTGCAAAGAAACAGAAGCTAGTTAGCTGATGAGGGTGAAGGATGAGGAGAGATAGGCTTTAATTTTACATTTATCTGTTAATGATGTTTCAGCTCCTCTAGGTTACATAGTCTCTTTGGGAAAACTTTTTAGTCAATTCAAAGTTCTCTTCCTGTTGGAACTGCCCCTCCCTCCCCACCCCCTCTTCTTTCATCAAATAATGCTTGGATGCAAGAGGTAAGTTATGGTCCTCAGGATTTGGGGGTGGAGAGGCCCTTGGTCTCTTACTGGTTTCTAGGCAGGTGGTCGTGATAGGCTGACTGACCTGTCTTTGAGAATATGCTCCAGTTGGACATCTTACTGTCTTCACATTTGAAATGAACAGCTGCAATCTGCAAAGTTCTTGGAGAACTAGGCCAACTCCCTTGAGGACTGACTCCAGAATTGGGTCTCACTAGCCAAATTTGACGCAACTTTGAGGTCTGTGACCTACATTTGGTGACCTCCTAGATTTAGATCAGCTCTCAGAACAAGGGTTACCATTTAATTTTCTACCCCTGCCTTTTCTCTTTCTACCATCCCACAGGATGGAAGACACAACCTATCTATTTTCTCTTCCTCCATAACCAGGACATCCTTTTTATCATTGTCTTAATCAGGCTGCTGTGACAAATTACCATAGACTAGGTGGCTAAGGCAACAAACATTTGTTTTGCACAGTTCTAGAAGCTGGAAAGTCCAAGATTAAGGTGCTGGTCAATTTGGTTTCTGGTGAGATACTTCTTCCTGGCTTATAGAGAGCTGTCTTCTCATTACATCTGAGAGAGAGAGAGAAAGATCTTGTTTCTTTTTTATAAGGCCATTAATCCTATTAAGACTCCATCCTTGTGATCTAACTTCCTCCCAAAGGCCCTATCTCCAGATACCACCACATTGGGAATTAGGGTTTTAGCATATCAGTTCGAGGGGGAAACAAACATTCAGTCCCTCGCAATCATAGCTTTGGTTTATTTCTTCTGGATAATATAACCCTTAACACACACATGCACACACATACCTTCCCAAGAGTCACATGATTCATCTTCAGCCTTCGAGGTAGAATGTTTCAAGGGAACAAGATTTAAGGAGCAACAAATATATAGTGTAATACTTTTACAATGTTATTTTTACTATAAAGCTAAAAGATATTTTAAAGATGCAAAGAAATTAGCGGTGACTATACATGTGTGTAAGCACATGTGTGCATACGCACATGCCCGTGTGTGGGTGTAAATGGTTCTCTATGTCTGTGTGAGAGTGTGCACAAATGAGGTGGGTGTCTCTAAACAGTCATAGTGAAGGCAGTGACCACAGCCTATGAAGCAAGAGTCTTCGAATCATTCCAACCTTCACTAGCTCAAAACTTACAGAGTGTTTTCTCACCTGCCATAGGTAATGGTGCCTTGAAAACAGACATGAGCTGTCAGCCCAAAACATACGCCCCTCCAGAAACCTGAATATTTCCTCCAAGAGGCATCAGGGAAATGTCAAATCATTGGAGGTTGCCTTTTCAACCCCAGCTGGACTTGACCTGGGCTAAAATTCATGTTTCCTAGAAACACCTCATAATTTAGAATTTATAACAGAGGTCCTGTCTGGATTTTCCACACACTATTTCTTCTGCTCTCCCGGACTTCCCCATGGCAAAGAGACACAGTGCTTCTACACCATTCTATGGAGTAAGCTGATGTTTAGACAACCCTGTTTGCCCTCTGGAATAAAGTTAAGTCTGTGTTTCTCTCCTAAATGGTACCCCAGAAGTTATTTTTAAGTAGACTCAACTTTATAAAGGAATAAGTGAGTAAAGAGGAAATCAAGTAAATAAGATTTAGAGAAAATTCCATTTGGTAAATAATTATTTACTATAAACTGTAGCAGAGTAAGTTTACCTAATGTGGTAATCATCACACTTCACTTACATGTAACCAGCCTCTTTTGACATCTGAGTGTGCAGTCTGATGGCAGATAACACTTAGCCACATAAAATTTGCAGGTAACCCGTTTCCTCCATAACCTTTCTATTGCTGATAATTGAGAAATGAGTATAATTGAATTCATTCCATAATGCACTGCTCTTTTTAATCAAGAAATATGGAATTTTAAATACATTTTTTTGCTTAAAAAATTCTGGGACTTAAGTTACTTTTCCTAGTAGCGCTATCCAAGAAACCATGAGCTGGGAAGTTAGAACTACTTTCAAATCCTGGCTCACTATGAGCTTTCTATTTTAGGGGAAATTGCTTTCAGTCTTATTTAATCATCTGTATAATGCAAATAATAATACAGAGTAATTAGAAAAACTAAATGAAAATAAGGCTGTCGTATCTGACTAAAGCATTTTCAGTGCGTTTAGAATCGATTTGCTGTCTGACCCGGAGGAGCAAGTCGAACAACAGCGGTTTAACATTTATGTATGTGGGGAGGAGAGAAGCCATTGTTAGATAAATACTCATACGGTTCCCCCTACACGAGTATGTTTCTTCTGAGCCTACATAATAAACATAAGTAACATAGCATAATAATCAGCATAAAGAGCATGGTGAACGATCAAGAAAGAATGGTAACTGGCTTCAGAGCACAAAGCTCTCAGAACACAGGTCCTGGTGTGCAGCCAACCCTATGACATCATCAATAGACATGTTCCTTTGCTCAATGTGCCTTGTGAATGGAGGAAATATTGAGCATTGAGCTAGAGAAGATGGATATAGTCATGAACAAGAGTGTCTTTGAACTCAAAGTGCTTATTATTTAGTTGAGGAATCAAGAAGTAACACCGCAAATCCAGTTTGGTGTCGTAACTGCTGGCCAAGGTGTAAGTACTGGGCTCCATGAAGGAGAGTTTCACAGAGAAAGTCACATCCAAGCAGCAATCTAAAGAACAGGATGTTTCTAGAGCTATCAATGCCAGTTCATACATGAGAAAATCACCTACTTTGTTTTCTATATAATTTTATTCAAAACTTCTGCTCTTGTCATGTTCTCTTACCCTTTAGTAACTTTGTACTGAGTGTGATCTTAGTTTTAGTCCTGAACTAGTTTGTTTACTTTTCCAAAGCTTCTCAGTTGCTTGTAAAGAAAGTCATTTAGTTGAATTCCCTAGAAGTCATTGGTCCGGAAATAGTTGAATATTCACCTAAGCGTAGACTATAGACGTTGCTGTTAAGATAATGTCATGCTCATTTCATTACATAAAGCACATTTTAAAACATTTGTTCAAAGTTCATATTTAGTAATGCCCAGGTAAGTGGATTCAAGTGGTAAGTTCAAAGTATAATGTTTAAATAGCTAAAAATATATTCATTTTAATCTTATAATGCTTCTGTACTTTTTTACTAATATAAGTAAACTGGAAACATTGTTTAACTGGTATGTTTTTTTAAATGTAATTTATAGAAACCTAATTCAAATTTGTTTAAATAGGATAAAAGAGAATGTTTCAAATTTTCAGATATAGCTGGATCCAGGTCCTCAAACTCTGGCATCAGTGCTTCTGTCTCTCTCCCTCCTTCCTTTCATCTCTTTATCCATCCATCTCTTCTTTCTGCGTTTTCTTTGTACATGGTAATTTCTTCACACTTAGTGGCAAAAATAGCCCCCAGAAAATCAAGTCAAAGCTTTTGTCATCCTCATAGTTAATTACAAAGACAAGTCAGGACTTCTTCCATAAAAATTCAGCAAAATTCCTGAGGGTGGCCCTGACTGGCTAACATGGGTCATGTGCCCATCTACATATGGAACATTCACTGCAGCAGAAGGGAGTAGCCTGATAGGCCCAGGCTGCATCGCATGCCTACCGTCCTGGCCAGAGAGGCAGTTGCTTGTGACCAACATCTTCACCAGATTGGAAGGGACAATTGCTGAAGGAAAAAGGTGTTGGGCAGACAACATAACAAAGATTCATGATAACATGAAACCTTCAAGGGTGCAGCATTTTTGAGCGAAGCCAGTAAAATGTTTGAGTGTGTGAGATCTTATTGCTAGCTCACCTTGCAAGGACGTCATCTGTGCTCAAGAATAAGTGAGAATTATCCCTAGAACCTGCAAGTACTGACAATCTTAGTCCACCTCACAGGGAGTTTACCTCTAAAGAGGTAAACCTGAACCACGGGTTCAGGCAGAAACAGAGGATTTTTAACTCTCTAGAAAAATAGCACAGGAAACTCAGAGATTTCTTTCCAGAAATCTCACCTGGGAAGAAATACCTAGGAAATCCATGTGGGCATCCAAAGGAGCAAGGAGGCAAGCTATGGCCTTTGACACACAAATCCAGTCCGTGATGGGAATTCTGCATTTTAAGGGAATTATGGGGAAATTGGGACAGTTCTATAGTGTACAATAGAAATTTACAGAATATAAATGCAGTAAAAGGTTAGGAAAATATGGATTATTCAGTGCGTGGAAAAGAAAAAAGCAACCTCTTTGCTTTCTTTTCAATTCCCCCAGAGCCCATGTAACAGTTTAATTGTAAAAAGATGCTTTAAGCAAACCGTCAAAAAACATTAAGCTGCTCTGTGATAAGAACTGTGCTGGGGGCTGAGGACAAACCAAGAAATGAGGTATGGCCTTGCCCTCAAGGAAGTCACTGTTCTGTAGGGAAGAAAACCCCTTCAGCAGTCTATGAAAACATAATATTCTACAACCGAGGTTTGTAAAAGGTGCTTTTCAAATATATAGTGTGAATTAAAGGGGTTACACCTACAATTCTGCCAATAAATATGTTCCTCTATATTGCCTGAAATTCCATCACTAGAGGTTGATACATCTGGTTTAAAAGACAGTTCTTTTACATTTTAAATAGCCCTGGAAAGAATATCACCTTGATTAGAATTGTTATATAGTTATTCATGCCTGCTGTGAATTAATCAATCAGGTCATCTTTCACTAAATCTGACTTCAAATCAGTAAACTCAGGAAATGGGTTTTTGTGGGGAGACTTGGGGAGCAAAGGTAATAGAAGAAGTGACTATTGGGTATGTAGGGTTAGAGAATGCCCAAAGTCAGACCGCCCCAGGATAGCTGTATTTACTCCCTGGAAGCACTGATGTATTGTATCAGGACATTGAAGAACTCTTACTGCTGTAGAATTGACGATTAATTGACTATATCTTAGTTGGCTGCCTCTAGGCTCATCAGAAAGAGCTGAAATGAATTGTGACCCTACATACGTCCAGTATCCCCAGCCAGAGTCACCAGGTATTTGGGTCCTCAAGGCCTGGGGGAAGCTGTCAGCTGGAGGTGGACCCTGGCAGACACTAACAGGCCTAGTATACCCATTTAGTCAATTGAGCTGAATTTGTCTGAAAAAGGTACACTGCCCCACAATCACCACGCCACAGAAACCTTGGATCCCCACAGCCTGAAAATAGGATGAGATTTGCAGGTTCTAGGAGGGTGTGGAGACCTTAAACCACAAATGAGAAGACTTCACAGGCCTGGGCAAGGAGCGCAACAGTGAGATACCCTGAGCTGAGGCCTCCTTGTATCTTCTGAATCTATGTAAGTACCAGGATCCCCACGCATCAGCATGGGAGAGAGAAAGGAAGCTGTGAGCAGTGACTGATGAAAGACATCTCACCAAAGCTCGTGGATGGAGTTCAACCAGATTTAATATTATTTTGATAAAGAAATGAGGCATACTTGTGCATAGGATGGCATGAATAATCCAGTTCCTCTTACCTGGAGAGGTTATCATTTCAGGGGGAAAGATTCAAGATCAAAAGAGAAGATATTTAAAGGAAAGCAGGACAGGCATAGTAGTGGACTCTTCAAAGTCCTTTGGACAATCTAATCAGTAATTGGTTTAACCCTGGCATTTGACCTAATATGGCCAATGAAACATGAGAGGAGGCCTACTGGGAATTTCGGGGAAGGATTCCTCATTCCTAATAAAGAGACATGGAAAAGAGTTAGTCCTTTTTCCTACAGACATTCTACCTCCAGATGAGTCTGCTAGACTGCTGCAGCCATATTGCTACCAGCCCAAGGACAAAGTCAACATATGGAAGAGAATGTGTTGACAGCTAGGAAATGGTTGATATGAATATTCCAGTGGACTTGGAACCCTGACAGACCACATGCAGAGTTATCGTCTGAACATGTTAGATGAGATGTTGAGTTTCAGTTTTCTCTCACTTGCTGCCACGAACATTTTATATAAAAGGTGTGATTGTTTGGGTGTAATCCCCCCACACTTAGCACAGGTAGTTCATTACACATCAGCCAGGCCTGTGGATCACTACATGGTATGATGGGCCCTGTTGACCTCATTCCTGACTATGCTCTACCCTATACCAAAATGCCGTCATGCCCAACTAATCCAATCTGATTGTATCTCTTCTTGAAGATCAGTATGGGCTGTCTATTTTCCATAGGGGAAACGCCCTACCATGGCAGGCAAGGCCCACTCTATGCACCTGACATGTAACATTCTGGCCTTCCCTATGTTCCTCAACACATTACCCCTCTCTGTATCTTTGGGATCATGCATGGGAAAGTCACCTGACTACAATGCCCTTACCTACCTTTTCTGTGCTAATCTACTTTCCCATCCATACCAACATGTTGGAAGCCTTACCCTTACTTCCATTTTTTCTGTGTTTCATAGCACCTCTGTCCTACCTTCTAGGACCTTTCATACATCTGTTTGTATATGTCAATGCTCCCTAATAACTCGTATGCCCCTTGAGACCATCTCGGTAACCTCAGCACCAAGTTCGGTTCTAGACCCACAGTAAGCATTCAACTAGTGGACTGGGTAAGTAAGTGAATGAACAAATGATTTCAGCCCCCCAGGATTTAGCAAAGTGAAAAGCAAATTCTATAATATCTGGGGTTCTTCTGCTGAGCAACAACCGCTTCCCACATCACTCGAGGATATCAGAACTAACCAGTTCTCTAAGGCCCCCAGCCCATAGGGTGACTTACTCCATCACCTTAAGCTATATTCCTGATTACTGTTTATCCAAGGGTTGGATCACTCCAGATGACATGACATTTTTACACTGTGTTTTAAGGATGAATGTGGAAAAACTGGCTTCCAGCCATAATGGGTTTTTTGAGATAGTTGCTTAACACATGTATGACATTGTGTTAAGGAAACTCAATTAGAATTATGTTATAGAGTGACACAGGGACAAAAACAAATATCTTGTATTTTTTAATGAACTATCTCCTAAATGTATTACATTATTGATCAAATACTGAGTGTGTATATGTATTTTTATATAAAAAGTATTTCCCAAAAAGAAAAAGGTTGGTAGGAATTAAAATTTGGGCATACTTTTATGTATAGTATACAATTAGTTACATTTATGCATGCATCGGTATGAATATTTGTTGAGAGGCAATAATTATATTCGGGAAGATAAAATAGGCAAGAACCCAGTCATGAAACTAGGCATTATACCGATGCAATTTTTCTCAATGGCTCTTCTTCAGCTGCTTGAATTTGGGAGTCTGACAAAGCCGCACTGGTCTCTGGCAGTTTGGAAAGTTGGCCGCAAGTGGAGGCTTCCTAAGTGGCTGCTTGCGATGCCATGCTGGTGGCATTAGTGCCTGGGAAATACCAATAGCTAAAAGCTTTCCCTATTTCATTTTCTAAATTTCATAGCCCGATAGCATCCAAGCTGCAGGCATTGTATTCTAAAAGGATTATTGCACTTCCTGAGAAGTTAAAGTCACTCAGCTTTTGCCCCCATGGTTTGGGACACCAACCGAGACATACTGCAATCACACAGCTGCAATAGGCTGTCTCTCGTGGTTTCCTGCTTAATGATATTCCAAACATCAGAACTCCCTTCTATTATGTAAACTCTTTGCCACCAACTCCCTTTTGCTTCTTTCAAGCTTTTTTCCATTTTTGCATTTACCTTATTTATCTTACCTTCACACTTCCCTGACCTGATTACCCTTACACATAATCAACTCCTGTTTCCCTTTATGTATCAGTGGCTGCTGCTTGATATTATGGCGTTATTTTAATATTGTAACTGAAAATGATAAAGTCCAATCAATTACTTTGCATTATCCATTGTGCTCCATTGGGATTGATTTTCCTCTATGTAATCATGTTTGCAGCCATAAAAACAAAGATTAAACGGGGGTTTCTTTCTATTTTTCATATTCAAAGGACTTGCATTAGTATCCCTGTCTCACAATGTTGCTGCTAAGAAAGGAACATCTAGAAAAATGGAGCCACTCGGAGGTGGCTAGAGACATGGGCAGGACCCAACGCTAGCCCTGCCACTCTGGCCCATGTCGCTAGTATTTATTTTCCCTGCTGCTCTTTAGAAAAATCTGTCATCACATTCATTACCCAATAAATGGCAATCCTCTGTCAGCCGCACGTTTGTACCTAAGAGGTTTCCACATTATCACTTTGCCTTCTCCTCAGCACATAAACAGCTTAAAATCTCCCACGTCAAATAATCTAGAAACGGGCGGATAATGACTCTTCCGCAGTCCCTCTGTGCCATTCACTCACTTAAACTTCATGCCCTCTGAGGCTCCCGGTCCTTGAGAGTAAATATATATTAGATGCAAGCAGGGGATATACACCCTCCCCGAGATAACACAAAGCGGGGCAAACAGCTCGCAGGAGAGTCTGCAGAAGCCTCTCAGTCGCTACAGCAGGGAGATTCCCCGAGCCAGGAATCGGCTTCAAAGAGATGAGCTAGAGAGCCGCAGTCATCTAATCACCAGCCTTCCGTGCACTGAGATTGACAGACTGGTGGGCAGCCCCAAGCCCGAGCCCTAGACACCACGGAGAACGTAGTTCCCCGCAGCCCAGCTCGCTGCCAGAGCTGTCTGCCCTCCCTGCCACTCCCCTGGCCAAATGGGTCGACTGGCTGCCTGCCTTTTGTTAGGCATAAAAACCCAAACGGAAACCCTGCCTGCAGGAAAGCTTTGTGGCGCTATGCTTTGATCTGACCTCACTTTCATTGTGGGGTCGCTCCAGACTCCCTTTGCCCTCTTCTGGCTCCTCGGCTGACCTTTTCCACTGGAAAAAGCACCCAGCATATGTCAAAAATCATTCCAGGTTATGGGGGGAACTGAGACAAGTGTCAGGGTGTGTGATGCCAACCTTCCCCTGCAGCCCCCGGACACATCTGACGCCGCTGGAATCTCTGAGACGAACCGTGGCTCAGGAGCAGCGGTCCCGGGTTCACGGGGCTCCCCTGCTGTTTGCCGGGCTTCTCTCTGGGCGCCTGTAAGATCCCCTTGTCTGTGGCCCTGAGCTCTGGAAATCGCTGCTTCTGTCAATTGCCACAGTTCAGACACGGTATGCTTTAGGGTATGGTGTGACTCTTATCCGTGCCTGTTTTGGTGAAAATGCGCATAAATAAAAAGGAGACAAAGAAGTGCTCTGTGAGTTTGTTTAGGAAGTTAGCTCACAAAACTGCATTCTGTTCGGGGCCGACCCTGTAGATTCTGAGTTATCCTTACCCCTTCCCAGTCCTCGAGCCAGTGTTCTCTTTTGCAGCCGCCTCGTCCACCCGGTCCCTAAAGGGCAGTGCTGTGGCCTCTCAAGCAGATGAAGCCCAAGGGAGAGAGGAAGGCCTGTCACAACACCGGCCCTCCTCTCCAAGAAGTCCCAAGCTCCTGTGTGCTCAATTGGTTAAAAGAAAGTCACAAATTGCCTCCCGCGGCACCCTCCCTTTGAGGGTTCATGCTCAAAGGCACCGGAGTAAGTTTTATAGTAGAACAAACAGTTGCTTAAATAGGTTGTCTCCGGATGGCCATTACCTCCCCCGCCCCCTCCACCTGCCACAAATCTCCTGGGGTGCGGGGCGGCAGCGGTCAGGCCTGCGCCCTCCCCCCAACCCCCGACCTCGCCAGTCTTCGTAAAAGAAGCTGGACTCTTAGCAGACCAAGAGAGAGACTTGTAGCAATGGGAGTGGTCGAATGATCTCAAACTTCTAAGAAGCCAGTCCAAATTCTTCGTCGCACACTTAGCACTTGGAGAGTACGGAGGCTGTGGGAATGGGGTCAAGCTGTGTTCCTCAGGGGAATCACTCCAATAAGTTCTAAAATTTATAGTCTGGGTTGTGATAATAAATAAAAATAAAATATAGCTCCCAAACTCAGAGTTTCTTTGGCTGAAGCCGTCCTCTGGGGTTGGCTCCCCCTATCGCTGTTCTCTGTTTTGACAGAAAAGTGGAGAGCCCTTTTGCAGGAAGCTGCTCCAGGACTCCCACCCCATCCCACCCTCACGCCTTGTGCCGGTTGCTCCGGACAGGAACTGTCTTTCCCTGCCCACCCCTGTCACTGACACCCTGATCTCCTTTCCACCCACATCTACTGCCGCCCCTTTGGTTCTCTCTAGCTAAGACAGAGAAACCCTCAAATCAAACGCAGCTTCACTCAGCTCTTAACAGGACCTTGAAGTCAAATAGCAAAGTGCTGCCCAGGGCTCCTCCTCCTATTACCCACGCTGGCCCCTGCCCCAGCCCCGCCGCACCCCATTCCAGTTCGAATCTGTTTGCGGCGCCACCCAGAAAGGTGACACACAGAATTAAGTTTAAGCACTTAAAATCCAAGGTTTCAAGTCATCTATGCCGTTACGTAACCAGCATTTACCATATTATGGGATAATATTGTTTGGGGGGAGATGTAGGGGTTGCACTAATGGGTGTTTTTCCTGGTTTTCTAAAAATAATCTTGATGTCTTGAAGGGGAGACATTGTGACATCTGAATGCATCTCATGAATTGCATCCAAATACAAAGAAAGCCCACTAGTTTTGAAATATCAACATCTGCCCCAATTTACTTGCTTCTGCACGGTGCTTCTAACTGCACTCCGTACAATCCATTGTTGTTGGATTCCCTCGGCATCTTGGAAAAACTAGTGAAAACAATGTGGAATGGATTCCGTGTGTGAAATCAACAGACTTCTTTTTTTTTCTCCTTTGCCTTAAGTATTAAGTTAGAATATATAATACTCCGTAGCCCATATGAAAAGCATTTCAAGTGATATGGATGAAATTATCTCCTGAAACTAATTTCTCACATAAATATTGAACTGAGTGAACCCTTCTCATAAGCAGCTGACAGGTACAGAATCTTCAGTGAGTTACCTTCAGTTTGGGAATATTCTTTACACTAAATTTATTATTTGGGCAAATGATTCAAGTCATTTGCAAAAAACATTTTAATGGTAAATGTATCTGAAATCTCTTGCACCTATCTTATATTTCAGGGCACAGAATTACACATATAACATATTCTTGTTATCTGCCACCATTTAGTATTGTCATTAGGCTACAATAATAAGGATGTCTGTGTAGATTTAAAAAAAAAAGAAAGCAAAAGCAGGTCTCTTACTCAAAACATTTATCATCAGGAGAAAAGGACTTCCCCTTAAAATATTTTTAGTGCTTAAAATCTGCTAGGTACTGCATTAAGCACTTTATATGCGCTGTGCGTTTGCCTGTTTTAACAACTTTTTCAGGTAGTCTTATTGCCCCCAACTTACAGGTAAGGAAACCAGAGGTTAAAAATCATGCTCATAAGTAAGTGGCAAAGTCAGGATTGAATGCAGATCAATCTGCATATCACAGAAGCACACAGAAAAGGTTTCTGTTGTTGATGACTGTTTTTAATGTAGCCAGAGTTTATTGACAGTAGAAGAGCTGATGTTTGAATATTGTTAGAAAAGATCCCGCAGGAAAGAGTTGGGTGTGCAAGGAAAGTAAACTTTTATTTCTGTGTTGTTTCAGAACACTTGGCAGCACCAGTTACTCTGACGACTTGCATATATCGCTCTGTTACTTAATCAGCATTATACAGCGCCATTTAATCCTTTTTATGGCTTAGTTTGCCTTGTAAGGTTGTACTGCTGATAAACCCATTCGTAGAAATAACGTGCCTTAAAAATACTGGCACAACACACTGTTTTGAAAGCAAGCACCCTTTGTTTGTGAAAGTTTCAATTATATCACCACATTCATTACAACACAGACACTAACAACAAGGTTACCTGGTGAGGATTTGAGATGAAACCATTTAGTACAGGTATTCATTGCACTTTTCTATAATCAGAACTCAGAGGAAAGTGCAACTGAATTTTTATCATGATATGCATCAAATTCTTCAACAGTTATAACTATAGTAATTTATTTATTTTTTTTAGATTTGAGAATTATTTCAATCCTGAAAATTTGCACAGATTTCTTTGGAGGAGGGCTAATTAAGGCAATATTTATTACAACCTCTTCTGTAAAAGCATTTTGCAATCAAATATCCAGAATAACTACCAGTTTTAATTTTGGTAAAATTAGCATCTTAAATAAATGGGAGAATTTTTAACATCGCATTAGAGTAACAGCATCAGTCTGCTTCCTTTGAGAATCAATTAGCAACTAAACAACCATACAGACTCTATAATGATACATGTCTGTGGTATTTCCCCAAATTACCTGGAGCAAGGTAAATGGCACGAGAGCTTTAGTCGCCAGGGAAAGCATGAAAGGATATACCACCCCAGCATGAAGTTATTCAGGAAAAATCTGTAAAGAAAAAAATAAGTGTCTGAGGCTACACAGCAGCTGTTTCAAATAATAAAATATCATTTGCATCTCTGCCGAGGGTTTTGGTTTTGTCGGCTGGTTGTGACCCATTCATTTTTCCTGAACCTGCTGCTCATTTTTTTGAGCTTAGCCAGTTACAATTAAAACATCAAGTAGGTACACTTGTTTGTTTCGTATATGTGAGAGACACAGTGAAGCTTCATTTCAAATAGAGATGCCCAGGAGGAAAAGGTTAGGAAGTGCTGTGCAAAGCTGTGAAACCCTGACTAGCGATTTAAATAGGAATCAGAGAATTCAGCGTGAATAGGACACAAAATAAAACCCCAAACCCTCACATATACAGAGTGTATAGCGGAGTGGGTGAAGGATAGCGGAAGAGGCTTTATTTTCAGAAGTCTTTGCTAAGTTCTTTACAAGCATCTCAATCTTTGTTAAAAAGAAGCAGCAGATACACACATTTTCCTTAGGGGAGCATTTTTTTTTCATATAAAATTTTAGTAGTTGACTGCCTAGAGTGAGGCTTTTTGTAACAGAATATACAAATTGTATTTTTTATGGCTCCTTATTTATAGTGAAACAACCATTTTAATAATATGATTTACTTAGATTATTTTACTGCTTTTCATTACAGATCTTCATATTTTTTCACTTGTTCTTGTCTTTCGCCAAGCTAAAATTAAAATGCTTCGCTCTGCAATTAATCCCAAATGGATTTGATTTTGAAGTACTTTATTCTTTCAAAAAAAAAACTTGCTAAAATATCTTTCTACAAACATGAAGATCAAAATCGATACAAACGTTCGGCTCCTCACGTATGTCATTTCTGGGCTCAGTTAACTGCTGCTCAGAGCAAATATGTAGCATTTACTTACTGGGAGGAGGGGAATGAAGCAAACTTAGTGCCCTAAACATATCAAGTGGCCCTTGCCCCTTCCACGTTATGGGAGCAATATTGGCACCTACCTAATGTATTTTTAAGGTGTTTTGTTTTGATTTGCCTTGTTGGAGGGATAGAGGTGATGTTGTTTTATATCTGAAATATCATAAAGTCTATTTTATTCTAGAAAAGGTTTTTTATCATGTGGTATGTGCCATCATTTATCATAAATCATGAAGGAGAAATACAGTATTCAACATCGTGAATAGTGTTAAAGAACATTCTAAAGACTGTGCACCTGGACTCCAGCAAATCCAGTTTAAAGCAACAGGGCTTACATTGGTGGAGATGAAGATGGTAAAATGCATCCCACTAGATGAATGTCTTTTGCATGCCTGTTAGCAACCTAAGTGCCTTGTGACATTCAACCATAGGTTTATGGTTCTAAACAAAGAAAAGATTGTAGCAATATAAATTATTTCTCATCTTATTCAGAAGGTATGATTCAAATCAATGTTAAATAGAACTAATGTTATTAATGTGAAATTAATCTGCTAAAGTAAATTTTAAATTTGGGATTGTAGCTAAATACTGGAAAACAAAATCATGTTATTTTTGTTTTGAATGTATCATATTGCTGAAATGTTTCCTATATTGCTTTGACAACATTCAGTGTACCTGAAGATTTGTAAATAAAATGAGAGATTCCAATCAGAAAATATGTGTAAAGAGAAATACTGCTTGTGTTATTAATATATAGTCTCACAGAACTTGTTGTAGCTTAAAATGTAAAAATACACACACGCAGTCTCTCCTCTACCTAATTTGCTGAGTTAATGTTCCTTCTCAGAAAATATATACTTTGAATAAGATGGATTAAATATGTTGGTTGGATTTGGAATGCAATAAAATGATTACATTAAAAATGACCATATTTAAGGGAAAAATAGCTAAGTTGGACTAATTTATTATTATTACTCATTGCATTTAAAGAAACTTGGACTAGAGATCAAAGTGCATTTTGATTTGTTTGAAAATTGTAAGTGACCCATTCCCAGATTTCCAACCCCATAAAGTTAGAATGCAGTCTGTGAGTACTCTCTGCTCTAATCAAGAAGGAAGGGGCTTCAGCTTCAAATGTCAATGCTGTAAACATGTTAAATCTGGAAAATATTTTCTAAGCAAGCAACCATGTGTTAAATTTACCGAACTTGTCATGAAAGGGCTGCAGCTGCAAACCTGCAAGCTTCTCACTTCCATGAAGACTCCAGATGCTGAGACGGGGAAGCAAGGTTTTCATCTTGGACGCCCGGCTGTCGCACCTTAGAATTTTGCCTGCCACCGTCGTTTTATACAGTTTTCACGAGGTAAAGAAGCAGTGGTCATTGCACACCAGGAAGGAAAATAACCGCCTGACTTCAAAAAGTGCCCTGTGGACTTCACCACCCCACTGCCGGCTGAAACACTCAACCATAGATCAAGGTTTGCAATCTATCCAGCTGCCCAGCGAAGCCAAGTCAGTCTAAGAGAAGCTTCCAAAATGCAGATGGAAAATAATTAGCTAATTATAAAACTAAGCAATTGTCACGTGCTACTACCAAAGAGGATTCTCATTAAATTGCACTTATGCATAATTTTGTAAAAACTTTTTTAAAAGCATGTTTGTGACTTATAACTAAAAACATCTTGGGATAAATTTAAAACTTTGCTTTACTAACAGAAATATAAAATCTGCCAGATATCATCATAAACAAAGACAATTTGATGAATTTTTTAAAATTACTAACACTACTTTTAACACCACTAGCATTATATGTAATATTTACAATATGCAATCTTCTTTTATAATGTAAAGTGTTTTTAAAATGAAATCTGCACTTAAATGCCAATATCCTCTCCTTCTGGCTTCTCACTTTATGACACTAACATAGGATCTCATTCACAAGCCAATTGAAATTTTAATAAAAGAAAGCAGGAGTTTCTAATAAACTCCTGCAGTGAGCTGATAATACTAAACATCTTTAGCAGCATGGTGTTTTTTATTATTATTTTAGCTGTATATTAATATGCTAGTATTTGTAAACTCCCCAGTGCCACTAGATTTATTTCAGAAGCCTTCGCCACATTCTTTTATTGTGAAAAGTTTATCTGACAAAAATAAAATCTTTTTCGGTGGCTTTCCATCCAACAACTACTTGACAGGAAAACATATAACTGACAAATGTATTGTGACTGTGTGTTCAGTTTGAAGCAAGAGTGACTGATTTCACTTATTGTGGTGCCAGTTCTGGGCTAACCAGGAAAACTAGTATAGTCTGTAACTGCAAGAGAGGCATTGTTTTGGCTTTTGTTTGTGATTTAGCAAACTGTACTGACCTACTTCTCTCACCACCACACCTCCATGCTAACTTTATCTTCTATTCCATCCCTTCAATCCCTCCACACCCAGACCCCCACCTAAGCTTCCCACTAGATCCCACCACTCTGCTATCTGAGCAGAGGGACTATGACTGCACAGTTTCCACTTAAAGCATAATATATAAGAACCCGTGTTTACAATGTAGTCGGGAGTACGGAATTCCAATAAAGCCATGGGGGATGTTCTTTTAGGACACCAGGTGTAGTGTGGATCTGTTACTGTCAATAGGCAACGAACTTCAACATATTTTGTATGTGATAGAGCTGACGTTTAGACAGTGTTTACTATGTGCCAGGGGCTGTCCAGGAACTGTGTGTGTGCGCGCGCGCGCATGTGTGTAGGGTCCGGCAGAAGTAACGCCTGCTCGATTGTGGTTGGTAGGGCATGTGAATGTCTCACACGAGATGGACAGCAATTTGAACATTTCACCTAAAATGTCATATGGTGTACTTGAGTGTGCTGTTGTTAATGTTACAGAATTACATGCTTATGATTTTGTAAAAAAAAAACCAAAAAACAGTTTTGTAATAAAAAAAAGGTGTTATTTGTGTTATATGTGCCGGATCCTGTATACACTTTATATATATATACACACTTTATAATAAATATATATGTATATGCATATGAACCTGTTTGGTGCTTTCCACAGCTCCGTGTGGCAGATACTGTTATTGTTCCCACTTTGTAGATAATAAAACTAAGATACAGGAAAATAACTTGCCAACGTGACTCAGATAGAATGACTGCAGGAACTCTGGGCAGAGGGTCCGGCTCTTTGTCACCCTGCCTCTGTAAATTATGTTGTATTAAGAGTAAAATTGTCTTAATGGTTGGTTTTAATGGGGGGGGGTGCTTCTCTGGATGACACCCATCATATGACTTCTTTGCCCCTTATGCTCTAAGTAAACAGGATGTCTCTGGTTTTCTTAATCTTAAATTTAGGAAGGAAAATGAATCCTCTCACCCTAATCAATACCACCTCTTCGTATTTGATTAGGTAAAAACAGTCAAGAAATGTTCATTGTTGGTGTTCTTAACACAGAGTTGAAAGGGAGACAGAAGCAACCTTTATGGGTCTTTGTGAGGTTTAGGACAAAGCCCCAAAGCTGTATCACTTGACAAGTAGGGGATCCTTACACAAAATGTTAAGACACCCTTTCTTTCAGACCATCAGAGCCAGCGTACGAGGTTTGGTGAAAAGTCAGCCATTTGCAGTCAGCATTCTTACACGGTGGTAACCATGGTTATGCTGACACCAGCTTTAGTTGAGCTGGCCCAATGTGGAAAAAGATACGTGGATCCCCGTGACCTGGACTGGAGAACTCTGATGACAAGACTGCACATCTTAGAAAAGGAGAACTTTGTTTCTTCCAAAGCCGGGATACTGAAGCAGTCCAATACACAGTGGCAGACCCAGGGGCTGAGGCTGGGCTACAGTTTTGGCAGATGTACAAAATACATCAAAGTAGATCCCCAAAATTATCGCGTTTATTTTCTTCACAAATTTTCTTGTCTCCATCATAACACCAGATATTGGCTCTAGATGGTGTGACTCAGTGGATTGAGTACCGGCTTGTGGACCAAGGGTTGCTGGTTCAATTCCCAGTCACAGTCACAACACTGGGTTGCAGGCCAGGTCCCCAGTATGGGTAGTGTGAGAGACCACCCCGCACTGACGTTTCTCTCCCTGTCTCCCTCCTTTCTCTTCTCTCTAAAACAAATAAATAAAATCTTTTAAAAAATTAATAAGATCCGATACAGGTTTTAAGTAGGCTGCCATAGAAGGCAACACCCTGCTATTTCTTTTTTTTTTAATCTTCATCTAAGGATATATAATTATTGATTTTTATTGATTTTAGATAGAGTGGAAGAGAGCGAAAGAGAGAAAGAGGGAGAAACATTGATCGATTGTTTCCCACAGCCTAGGTATGTGCCCTGATCCAGAATCCATCCCACCACCTTCTGGTGTATGGGACGACACTCCAGCCAACTGACCCACCTGGCCTGGGCAACCATTTCTTGAATTATAGCTCAGAAGTACTGATATTAGATTATTGCTCAATGTGTCTCAATCGATATTCAATAATTCATTACCCATTTGGTGTTCTAAAACTGGTTTCTGCAAGCAGGCTACTAGAAGTGATAGGCACATTCTTAAAAATAAGTTAATATTTGGTGATAGAAGTACCTTATATTTTTGTTTAGAAGTGGAGACTTCTATTAAATTCAATTAATTTCCCCGTGGATTTAAATCAAGGGCAGCTTCTGTTAAATTTAATTACTTTCCCCGGCGGTTTACATGGCAAAGGTGTCATTGTTACTCACCCAGTGCTTCCTGGCAAAGTGAAAGCTTGGGCATGATTTGCTATGTTATACTAATGCCTTCCCTCATAATCATACTTTCTCTCTTTATCCAATAGCACATTTTTGTGGACATTTTATTCATGAAATCTGCCTTTGGTATCTTGAAAATTATACAATTAGTAGGATGTGATTGGCACCTGAAATCTGAAGAAAAAATAAAGTTTGATAAATTTCAGCACACAGGTAGCCTGGATTTATTTCACCACTTTATTTTTCAAATGTTTAGTTTATGTCTCACAACAGCACATTAAAGTTATCATTACGCAGAATCTGCATAAAGGCACACTTTTCTAAATTTCCTGAATGTGGCAGTTATGATCACTTTTATTTTATTAGGTGTGTGCCCAAGCTAACAATTTTGACTACTAATTATGTCAACACCAATTCCAATCGCTCCTCTGCCCCTTAATTGTAAAAGTTCACATGCAATTGTAGCTACCTAACAATGCTGCCCTTTCTTGAATTGCCAATGGAATGTATTCACAGAAGTGAATTCCTAAAAGTTTGCTTCTCTCAAGATGAAGTGGATCTTCATTAACATTCTGAAAATGAAATGCAGCTTCACAAAAAAAAAAAAAATAAGGCAGCTTTCAGACCATTTTAGAATTTCAGAGAAATTTTGCATTACCTTTCCCATGATTCTATGCTGATGTCAGGCTATATTTCAACTGAAATGACAATGAAATCATTTCAATTCCATGCAATGTGCAAAAAAACAGTCAATTTTTCACTTGGCAAGCTGAAGTCTAAAGTAATTAAGCACTGCTGTGTGGGAGGCAGCTTCCTGCTCTGAAGTCAGCCTGAGATAATTACCATATTAAAGTCAAAACATCATGTGCCGCCCTGATAGATGGATGGAGAGATTGGGCATCTATTAAATGATCCATTTTGTTATGCTTCCTGGGAAATGTGCCATTGATGCCAATTAAGAAATATATATTCCAAGTGAGTATTTCTAAGTGACAAAACTTCTATCCGGTAAATTGAATTTATTATTTACTGATCATGAAGTACTTAAAGTCATAAAATCCAGATAGAGAGCAACCTATGAGGAGAATTACATGCGCTGACTCGG
The DNA here is from genome assembly GCA_004026545.1 of Mormoops blainvillei. Taxonomy (NCBI): domain Eukaryota; kingdom Metazoa; phylum Chordata; class Mammalia; order Chiroptera; family Mormoopidae; genus Mormoops; species Mormoops blainvillei. The sequence continues at coordinate 20,682 of PVJD01011324.1, read as the reverse complement.
TTTACAAACCCTCATTACAGTTGCCACGTTAGCATAAAGTTCTTCGTGATAACATTTCTAGTCAAGGTACTAAGTTATTCCTGTCATGAAAACTTTAACTGGAATAATAATATGATATGGCAGACAAAATGTAAGCATTCAGAAGTTTCAAAGGCACAAACAAGTGAAAAATTCATTTTTTATATGTTTAAAGGAAAAGTAAATGGAATGAACTTCAAAAATCATCTCTCTTAAATATCTTTAAATATCTGTTAATGTCATTGGAAAATGAAATAAACCCCCAAATACCAAAGTTGGATAGTACTTTATCAACATAATTCAGCTGAGTGTACTGAAGCAAGATTAAATAATAGCTAAACCCTTTGCAACCCCATTTGTTATGTTAGTAATTTATTAATAATCCTAATTGATATTATTTATGCTTTTATGATGATACCTAGTTGAGAATATACCAATGAAGTATATTGGTCTATTAAAACCTGCCCCCTATTCATCAAAGTTCACATTCAATTGTAGCAGACAATGAAAGACAGTTTCTTTTTGTGTATATGTTAGTGAAAGAAGAAAAAAACATGTTGGCTCTCTGAAAGAAGAGGGCATCTCCTCCAAGTTGGGAGTGTGTGTGTGTGTGTGTGTGTGTGTAAAGAAAAATAGGCATCTCTGTGTCTGCAGCGAATGTTATGTTTGATCTTTAACTACATACTGTCTGTGAGATTTATTCCCCGCCATTTCCACTGGCTTATTGATACCATAAAGGATGGAGAACTGAAGCAACATTCCTTTAAAATCAGAGACAAGAACTTCGAGGATCACAACTAATATTTCTCTTGTTGACAAAAAAAAAAAATTGTAAAATACAAAAAGCCACTCATAAAGATTAAACGATAATTAGCTTCCCAAGGAGATAATCTACAGAATCGATAGGCTGTCTTAATACCAGGTTCCAGCCGTGCCCTCTGGCACATCACTTGATCAGGGGTCCCAGTGAGTCAGGCAGTCATTTGAGCAAGGCTGGCATTGCTAAATTTCAGGCTATTCTGCTTCTGTGTGCTTCGACAGGAATCCTAAAATAAATGCAATTTTAAATTGCCTTGGTTGGAGGGGAAGGAAAAACGGAGTTTTTATTAGGGTTCGTTTCTGTGCCATGGTATTCAACAGGGAAGTTCACTGCCTTACTGTCCTTCCTCTCACATTTCGAGCAACGCCAGTCTAGTAACGATACGTGGATAGAAAAATAGAAGAAAAATAATAATGGAGAGTAGGAAAGGGTAAATATTTCCTTTGATTCTGTATATGTGTGTGTCTATATATATATGCGTATACATGCACACATACAGATATACAGCAAAAGCTTTCCCTTTTAAACCAAGAAGGAAACTATCTAAATTAGTTAAGATTGAAAATTAATATGCTTGTTTTATTTTGTTCTCAGCAGGACTTAACATTTCTAGTGAACTATGAAATTTTATCTTGTTCCTTCTTTGCTTCTACTTTCAAAATATTCTACAATGAAAATACACATAGGTGGACAAAATAGATTCTGCTTTTATTTTTAATTTAGTAAGAAATGTTTCTTCATTTTATAATACATTCCAGCCCTGGCCAATATGGCTCAGTTAGCTGGGCATCGTCCCACACACTGAAAGGTCTGGGGTTCGATTCCCAATCAAGGCACCTGCCTGGGTTGCAGGTTTGGTCCCTGGCAGGGGCACATGCAAGAGGCAGCCAAACCATGTTTCTTTCTCACATTGATGCCTGTGTCCCTCTCTTTCTCCCTCCATTTCCCTTTTCTCTAGAATCAATAAGAGAAATTTAAAAAATATAATACATTCCATGTGTGTTTATGTTTAAGTTGACTATTGATAAATATGACTACAAATTTCCAGCACCTATTGCCATATCTAACCAATTATAATTGTTTGGTAAATGTTAAGTGGAGTGAATTCTAATAAATGAAATCTTGTTATAAAATGCCTGTTACAGTGCTTGTCACATACTAAGAGTTCAATAAATATTAGCTATTATTAAAAAATAAAAATAAAGAATAATACATTCCAAAACAAAGTGGAGCCTATAGCCTTCAGGGGAGAGACCGCTTTGCAGTGGATGGTCCTGATCAGAAAACAAGGAGGCACGAGGTCTCAGTGGCCGGCCGTCCCCCCGGAGAGGGAAATGCACCCAGGCCAGCCGAATAGCACTAAAAGCCTCAACAATGCAGGGTCCTATTTGGTCACTTGGGTTCCATTCTGTACATGCAAATAAAGAACAGATTTAGGGTGAAGCAGGGAGTGGGAGTGTGGTTTAGTAAATCGAGCCCTGGTCTGAGAGGAAATGACCCTGCCACGGAATCCCTCTGTGAATCGGCACAGTTTAGAACTTCCCTCTTTCCTTTTTCTCCACCTGTAAAATGGAGGCCATTTTTAAGCCCAGCTCACCCTGTAGCAAAGCAGAAGTGGCATACAGTCCTCGAAAGACCTGGTGTGCATTCAGAGTGCGGTTCGTTCTGGGGGGACTTCAGTTCTTCACTGTGAACACCAGCAACATTTTCAGCTGCCCAAATTCAGGTGCTGTTTACAGAACTCAACCTTCAACGTTACATTTATTTGCTGCCCTTTCTATGTCCAGGGTTTTGCGGTTTTTCTCACTATATTAACTGCAATAGTAAAATTAGATTGTTCACCTTTAGTTTATACTCCACTTCATTCTTTAATTTCTGTGTTCAGAGACGATGAGTTTTGATTTGCATTCACAGTGTTCCACAGAACTCCCAGATAAAACAGGTTTTCATTTGAAACATTCAAACTTCATGAAAAGAAATCCGCACTGAGTGTTGTGAGTATAAATAGAATCATCCATGTAAAAGCGGTGTAAGCTTTCCTAAGAAGTATCCCCAACTCTCATCCCAACCCCCCCGATACACCGTTATACAGCTAAAACCAGCCCAAAGCTGCCTTCCAAAGTCTATTCTGATTTATTTTGATTATGTATTGGAAAGCACATTTTTAAGATAGGTCTCCTAACATGCTAAAAAATGAAATAGATTAATTTTATCTGAAACTCCTAAATCAAATAAACAAGACATCGATATAACTTTTCATTCACACTTCATCTACCACCTCATTCTTTACTCTCTTGCACTTCACCCATGGTAATCTTCCTTCTCTCAACAAATGTCATATCCAGTAACTCAATCATACATCTTAATCAAAAGCAGTAACTGTAGCACCCGACATGAAAGAGCACCTACATAAACACAGTCTTTTGTGCCTTCAAGTCTCTCTCTTACTGACACTGCTAACGCCAGACAGCACTTCTCATCACTAGAAACACACCCTTGAATTCATTAAGTGTTCAACGCTTTCCCTAACATCATGGAATGACAGTCAGCAGCAGCATTATCTGATTTTAAAGCCGCTTGGCACTAAAGACGTTTAGATTTCAGAATTAAGAAGAGATAAGAATGTTTCTTTGATTACCAAGATATTTTCCCCAAGTTACCTGACCCTAAAATATTATTCTTATATGTAATTTGTCCAGTCACTCCAGGGGACAGAATTCTCTTCTGTCTTCAAACTTCAAACTAAGGCAAGGGAACAAGATTTTTTTTATGAGATATGCTAAGGGATTTTCTTCAATGTCATCAACTTAGAAAGTAAGACCATTTTCACCCTGTGCCTGGGTAGAGTAAGAAATACAGCCATTCTCTTCACTCTCATACTTGTACAACTTATTTGCTTCCTACTATTATAATAATGTTACTCTGGTTGGACCTTAATATTCAAGAGGTTACAGACAGATGAAAGGAGACTAACCTATCTGGAGCCCCTAGTAATACAAAGCAGACACCCCTCTGCCTTCAAATATTTTATGTCAATTCTCATACCAACTCTGTTAAACCAGTGTTGTTCCTCCCCATTTTTACAATGAAGAAAAGTGTGATTTATTAAGCAAACTAGGTCACAAGCTAGAAAATGGCAGTGCCAGGCTGGATTATATGTAGCAGGTTCTCAGTAAATATGTGTTAGTGATTGTATGAATTCATATCTAAATGTACTCTACCTGATGCCAGGCAGAGATTCTTGAAGTGTGGGAATTAAAAATTAGGATTTTTAACCCTAAAGTGCTCAGGAGTTTGCAAATGCAAATTTCAGCCCATTATGTCCTACCAAATTATATTCTATAAACTAAAAATCACATATTATTTATTCCCAATGTACAGATGAGAAAATTGAGGTCCAGAGAAAGTATATTCATATAGTTTAGTAAATGTCAGTACCAGGATCACACTTAGATTGCCTCTTAGGTGATCTTATATTTGAAATCTGATGGAGAAAACTAGGTAGGGAATTACTAACCAATAAACTTACCTCTGGAGAGAGAAATGATGTTTGTGAATGAATGAATCTGTATCATGTTTTCCCAGTTTGTGTCCCTCATGGTAATGACTATGGACTTGAACTTCCTGAATGTAAGGTCGGGAGATTGGGTTCCAGTCCTGGAGAAACCATTTATCGCAGAGACTCAGTTTTTTTCTATAAGGAATGGGGAGTAAAGCATCTATTTTCATTTGTCTTAGCATTGAATCCCAAGCATCAGTACCTGGAACAAAGCAAATCCTCATAATCTGTCTTGAATCACTAAATGAAATGAGTACCTCACTGAAGTTGTATAAACAGTGCTTGGTAAGTGTGAAGTTCTAAGCAGTCTGGGGGAATAATAATTCCAAGTCTCTAGGCTTGGTGTGTGTGTATGTATGTGTATACTTAAGTGTTTGTGTGTTCCCACATTGAAAACACTCATTTCTAAATATTTATTTGTAGAAACAAGCTGCCTCTTAAATTGTTCAACATTGTACATTTGTATAAGCATCTGTTAGTAGCTTATTTGGGTTGATAGTTGCACCAGTCTTTATTATACTTGAAGCCAATAATTGTCTTCTTAATATGTTCTATGCAAAGATTTATATGAAGGGTCAGCAAACTTTTTCTGTAGAGGGCCAGTTAATAAATATTTTTGTCTCGTGGGCCATATGGTCTCTGTCAAAAGTACTCAACTCAACCATTGTAACACAATACCAGCCAAGAATGTCTAAGTGAATGAGCTTAGCTGACTACCAATAAAACTTTATTTAAACAAATAGATGACAGTCCAGCTTTGCGAATCCCTGATCTAGTATCTAACTGCCACCAGACAGCGGTCTTCATCACCATGTTAGCTCAGGAGCTTTGTATATAATTAGTGTTCAGCAGCACTTTGCGGAGACAAAAGAAGCTTTGCACTTGTGCTAGGTAGTCTATTATGCACATACAGAACATAAAGGAAAACAAGTTGGTGGTCTCAACTGCTTAGATTCAATGCCACACCCACGTGAGAAAAAGAGTTTATCAAGAAGCGCACCCAGGAGGGCTAACTGGCCGACTGTAGCACCTTGATATAAGAACACCTGTCAGCAGAACGCATTATAACAGGACGTTTCTTTTGGGTTTGGGGGCACACTTGTTAACTTACGATACATTCAAGTTCCTGCAATAATGAAGTAAAAACTATCATATCACACCAGTGACAAAATGAGAAGAAGCACACATGACTGATCTTCGTCAAGTAGAACATACCAAGAAAAGCTGAAAATTTAGAGGATCCCATTTCAGAGCTGGTTTTTGAGAATGAGTTAAGTCAAGGGTAAGAGAAAAGAAAAGGTATCCCAGGTAGGAGGGAAAAACATATGCAAAGCCATAGAACAAAGCGAAATAAAAGACAAGTTGATTAGCTTACATGAAACCATTGGTGAATAACATGAAACACTATCAAAGGTTTACACAAAGCCTTGCTTACTCAAAGTTGCTCCTTTTTTTGTACACGTTATTTAACTTGAGAGCCGAAACTTGTGTGACAAAAAGTTCTTAAAAGCTAGCTCTCTGGAATGTGGAAATGGGTCTTAACTCAGTATATCTGCCAAAGACAAATTTTATTATGTGACAGGTAGTAGATTAATAGCAATAAAAGAATTAAATTCTTAAAGAAATTTCATGCTGTTGCAATATCTTTAACCAACCAAAGTTCTGTTAAGTACAATTCTACCTAAGCAAAGGAATAGCCCAAGTATGAGACCCAAGCACAAGAATTTCCTAAACCTGCCAGCAGTGCTGAATTACTTTCATTCTGTCGTGCACTCCAGCTCGTCACGGGGCTGCCCTTGAATAGGCTTGAACGGACAGTACTTGTAACCGGCAACATCTATCAAAATGCAGCTGGCTTTAGAGGGCAGGTAAAATCCAGTAGCCAAATCTCTTTTCATATTTTCACTTTTATAGAAAGAAAGGTTCATTTTAAAGTAGATGGGAAAAATAGCTAACTCACATGGTCTCTATGTGGAAAAACCTCCTGTTTGCCCTGGGTTAGCGTTTTGGCCTTTGCTCATGAAAAGTAGTTCTCAAGGCTGGGAATACTCTGATGTCTCTCAGGTCAAGGCAACACATGTGGCTTGGAGATGGGACACCTCCGTCATTTATCCTGGAAAAGCAAGTGTTAGAGTAGAAGGTGGTAAGAGAGTTTGGTTCATGGATTTACTTGGGGAACTCAAGAGTTAGAAAATTTTAGTTTTAGGTAACAGTTAATAAGCTTAGCAGTCAATGCCTGTAAAAAGCTATTGTTTCAGAGCTGAAGGTATGGCCCACCCTGACTCCATGAGACCACAAGCAAGTCAACCCTTGTGCTCCAGAAGAGACCATAAGCAATCAGGATGGTATCTGACCTGTTGTGTTCCGGGGAGAGACATCCCGCCACCCAGGGCACAGATGAAGAAAATCACCCAAGACACAGGACACGGGACCCAGATAGAAAAACACTGGCCAATGGATGAAAAGATGTTAGGGAAATCGCCGGACTGCAGCCTGCAGTTTTGATCTGATTAACCTCTTTCCTGAATATACTAAATCCCTTACCCACATTTTTTCCTCCTTATGAAAAAGGCTGGCTTGAAAAGAAATGTAAGACAGTCTGTTAGGGTACATAACCCACCGTCTTCTCAGATCTCCAGACATCTGAACAAAGCGCCCACAAAGATTCAATCCCTGTCTCTGCTTATTGGTTTTGGTGGTGACAGGCAGCACGAAAGACGACTTTCTGGTTTCAGATTCATCTACAAATTTGTTCGTTAAAAGTTTAGTTCCTGGCCATTGCCTTGTGAGGTACACATTTCATTTTCCCAGCAACTAAAGTTGATCAGATTTCTAGGCTCGTGGAGTCTCAGGCTGCAAAACTCAAACAATAAAACAAAGAAAGCCTTCATCAGTGTAAATTAAAATTAAAGAACAAAGCAAAGAAACAAAAATAAATGGACAATAGCAAGCCATATAATTTTATATGGTCACGAATTCTCTCCCAGATTCTCTGTGGTCCCGTAATCCACGACACACTGCCGCTTTAAAAGCCATAGTAACCCATTACCTGGAATGCTTGAAGAAGTATATTACAAACACTTTTCAGATTGACATTAATTACAATTAGTAGATTGCTTCCTTTCTTTTAAAACACAAGCTTTTCTCTAGCCTTCTACTGGAAGATTGTGATGGAATTTCTCTTTGTGGGAAACAGAGAAGCAAGTGCTGAGACTGGGTAAAGGCACCGAGAGGAAGCACGGAGACCCCGTCTCTCACATAAGATCCGCAGCGTGCATTCTTGAAGGCAGAGTGACATCTAAAGGGATTTTGATATAGCCAGGGCTGCTATATGGCAGCCAAACTGACAAAGTCAAGGGCATGTCATATTTTGGAAAACTGATGAGTTTTCAGGTTTCCTGTGCTTGATTGTCCCAAGTAACCATGAAAAGAGGATCAAATTCTGATTTTAATGACATGCCTCAGGGTGCCCTCAGGACAACTGCCATTTTTATCTTAGATTCTGCAGGTCCTCAGTGAACAAAAGGGGGAAAAATCAGCTTTGAATAGATTCCTTACGCTCTTGTCAAAAATAATCCAACTCTGAATATCTATATCCCAAAATATCATCACGCAGGCAGTTTTTATTAACCTGAAGAATTAATAGAGCAGAATATTTAAAATGGGGTTTCAGTTATTGATTCTCCAATTAGATCTCGTGTTCCCTAGGTGCTATGTATAATAATGGTTTTTGCTCAGTCTCCCGCACTCACTAGCTCGCTCTTCCTCTCTCTCCCTTCCTCTCAGTGTCTGTTTCTCATAAGCATGCATGCTTTGAATACACATGTGGTGCATAATGACCAGATCTGGGAGGCGAGGCTGCATTTGTGGATTCTGATTATGCTTCTGAAAAATATCTTCAATCCCCCAATTTAGTCTTTTCCAAGCTTATAATCCCCGCTCTCCTTCCCTCTTTCTGCACAAAATAATTTTTATTTTGGAGTTGACTATCATAATGTGTGGCAGCTTCGCCAGAGAGCAGGGCCCGTGTGCTTGTTAACAGCACCCTGATGTTAACAATGAACTAATTACTTTTACTACTGATGTGCTCTGGGGCATTATTTTCTTTCTGTATGCTTTCCTACTGAACCATTACTCCATCAGAGGACTGAGGAAAGCAAAAGCGGGGGGAAAAAAAAAGTAAATGCATTTTCCTCCACAGGGCTGAAGGCAGAGTTCCATTTCCCGGGTCTTGTTTTTCTTCCCTTTCTTTAATTGTGCATTCCTTGGGAAGTGGGAATGCCTTCTGATGCGTTGTTACTTATTTATGAAAAATAGTCTAAAATCATGCAAGGCTCCTGGGGTACTCTAGCACATTTATAACCATGATGCCCTACTGAACTGCTTAAGCACGGATCAGCTGCAGACTGAGACATTAACTCTTTCTTCTTTACAGAAGCTGTGTCAAAGTGGTGAAACAGTTTGTGGTGTATTCCCTTTTCGCTAAAAGCGCCTCTGGAAAGGGAAAGTGTGTGCGTTTCTGCACTTGCACAGTAGTGTTTCCCTCTTTATGGGAGTTGGGAGGCACGAATGGGAGGGGAGCACTGGGAAAGGACCAGATGAGCCCAGAGAAAACTATGCTCAGAGAACTTTACCGTGAGATATCATTTGCAGCAAAAGTGTTATTCTGCCAGAAGATAGAATTTGCTCACGCAACTGAGTTTCTGTGATTGTTTTTATACAAAACACCGCACCCTAGGCCCATTTACACATCTATCCAAACAACAATATTTTATTTTCATGTCAAAAGAAGTTGGCATAGAAAATTCAGAACGCAACATGGAGCCTAAAGCATTGAAACGCTAAATAATGACAGGACCTCTCAGCTAGTATTAATAAAGGAGATTAAAGCAACATGTAACATAAGATGAATGTTAATAAAACAAGTGGTGAAAAATAATAAATTGGCTACCCAAATAATAGACGCATATCTTTACATTTCAATTAGTCTTCGGCTGATGCCGTCTTTCTTTTCTCCCCCAACACTTACAAATATATTTCAAATGTAGAGAAACCATAATTATCAAGCCAGAGTGTTCTTGAAAATATGACTGTCTGGGTTGCTGTTTTAAAATAAATAATCTTTCTCATATGTTAACTTTTCTTTCAAAGCTACCTCAATTAGAGCAAGACTCAATCACTGAATGTTCAGACGCTGCTCATTTTCCCAGAGCTGTCAGTGCCCACAATCTGCCTCACAGGGTTGGAATTCTGATAAGAAATCAGAAATGAAAAGGCTGGGATGAGGAATCTTGGGGCAAGGACAATAACAATTAGAAGAGTCTTTATTGGTCCACAGACCAGTGTTTAGGACCAGGAAAAATAAAAATCAGCTTCCTTTTAATAGTGCAGTTTCAACTTCTAAAATATTTTCTCAAGTGTGAGTCACAGATTTCTCATTTTGATTCTTGTGTTCTTCCAGTAGTTATTTTCATGCTAAGATGTTGAACGTGTTTAGCTGTTTTCCTGTACAAGAGAAACTATGCTGATAAAATAGGTCTTTGTTCCTGCTCCTTTACCGAGTTGAACAATCGCAAGGGTGAAAAGAAACAGTAAGAAAGGGAGTTGAATGGGGGGATCATTCGGCTATTATACTGTATTCTCACCACACAATTTGTAAGTCTGGTTTAGTTCTTGTTCCGATTTTTACATTGCAATATCAGAATTTTAGGAAGTTGTTTCTTTTATAAAAGAAACATGTTGAAGGTATGACTTATAAAAGAGTACAACAGTAAGAATGACAACTGTATCAGAATAAATATATATGTGAAAAGGGTTATACTAAGCTATAACACTTAGGCATCTTTCGATAGTTTTAGATGGTATCATAAACTATAATATGGACCATTGCAGAGATCTGGCAAAAGAACAAAAACCCTAAACTATCTCAAAATGTAAAATCAAAGCATTATCAGAAGTATGCTGCCTTTGTATTTTTAAAGAGGTAAAAAGCCTATCATTAGAAAAGAGATAATTCGGGGATTCCATAATCTTTTTCAGCAAGAGAGGGGATAGGAGAGCATGCGAAAGCAAGAACATTTGGGAGTAAGACTGCCAGTGCTCTCCATGCAGTTTTATTGCTTAGCCTCTGTAGACATTTTCCTGCATTACATATGTGGTAGACTTGATTTAGATATAAGTTTTTTATTTTGGTAAAAATTAAGTAAGGCTTCAACAATGCAAAAATTCAAATAGAGTGTTTTGAAAAAGATTTTTCTCAGAAGTTTCTTTCACAGAATTATGTCTAAATTATTCAGCCTTAATCTGAACTTTCTATTATGAAATATATATTTTGTTAATATTAAAACGATAACCCCAAATATTCCCATGTATCTCATATAAGTTTTTAATTGTACATGATTCAAGAAAAATTGGTATAGAAGCCAAAATGAAAAGAAGAGCTAAGCAGTTATCTAGACAGGTTTAATTCCATGCACCTTACGGGGCCAAAAGCAGGGTCCCACGCGCTATTTCCTCCTTGACAGGATAACAGTTGTTAATGACTCCAGGAGAGCATATAAGAAGGCTTATTTGAACACACTGAGATCAGCTTATGTCCTTTTAAACTGACTTATGCAGACATTAATCAATTCCATAGCAGCCGTTTCCAGACATTTGTCTACATTGTGAATAGAAAATATAAGATATAATTATAATGTTGGCTGAGCTTGGCTATAACTTTTTTATTCTCGGTTACCAACAACTTCCACTCCTGGCTACACAGTCCCCAACACCTCAAAAGAGAGGGGTTTTTTTTTTTGTTCTAATTTTAACTTGAAAAATCACATTTCAAGAAACCCAATATCCTTTTTAAGAATAAGAACAATCAAAAAGCTGTATAATATATTCAGTTCATAGCAGAGTGAATCACTGAGGCAACTTCCAAGATATGAAAATGTATCTGTTAAAGCTTAGACTTAGTTTTGTCAGAAAAGTCGTATTAAAAATAGCAAGCCGATTATATAACTGTAGGAGGAAAAAGGAAGGCATGAGCAAACAATGAATGAAGGAAAAAAATAAATCTAAATACCATCTTTATGAATGTATAAAGAAATGAATTGTACCAGAACAAGAGTGTAAGTTTCCAGCCAATGAGAACTACAAAGAACAAACATGCATTTTCTTTGGAAGTAATGAAGCACAAGTTACTGATAAATACTTGGAATTACCTAGCACATTCTTTCAAAGCATCATCCCAGGCTACTATATTCCTTATCATGACTGTGGATTTATCCACATCCTTAGCATCCTTAGCATCGTTTTGAAGAATGACAGATCTGAGGTCTATATTTAATTCTCTTCATTTTTAACATCAAGTCAGCTCTCTTACCTTTTCTTCTTTTTTATACCCAAAACACTTACCTAACATATAATACATAATAAAAGTTTTCTAAGTGTCTATTGAATGAGGAAACAAATTAATAACTATGGGCAAGGATATTTTAAAAAGTTATTTCTCAAAGCCCATTCCAAATTTCTGTCTCAATTATTTTAATTATGGATGCCACTAGCCATCAGAAGACTATCCCAGATTGGCCATGGTGTTCATTTATTCAATGCATATTAATCAATCACCACAGTGCGACAGGTGTGCAGCCACAAAGATGAATACAACACTGTCCTCAAGAAACTCACGGACCAGTGGACTACAAGACAGTGTCCCACAAGACAGTGTCCCTAGAAGTATAAAATGGTAAGTGTAATAATAAATACAGTTCCAGGAAGGACTACCAGCTGCAGCAGAATGGCATGGGAGATTCAGAGGCAGCTTCCTGGAATAGGTTATCCAGGTAAAGAGGAAAGGAGGAGAGCATAGAAATGGATTCTAGGCAGAGGGACTATAGTCCGGAGTCCTAAAGGCCATCCCCCGGTTTATGATTCTCTAGGAGGACTTCGACTCAGTATATACTCAAAGCTGTGATTTATTCCAGCGAAAGGATAGCAAAGGAAATTGGCAAAAGGAAAATGTACTCGGGGCCCAAGGGAAACCACAAATAAGCTTCCAAGCACCTTCTCCCAACTGGGTCACACAGGGTGTGCTTAATTCTCACAGCAACAAATTGAGCTGACTGTGTGTAAATTGTTGCCAACCAGGGAAACTTGCTAGAGACTCAGAACCCTGAGTTTTTACAGAGGGATAGTGATGTACCAAAACTTCAGATTCTCAAAAAGAAAACAGGCAGAAATTATGTTATTTGTATCAACAGTTTAGTAGCTCTCACCTGTTTTAGAAATGGCTAGGACCTTTCTGAAATCCAAGCAGTAACCAAGAGATAACCTTGTAAGCAGGGCTTTCAAAAGATAGCTGTGTGGTCTGCTATGTCACCTCTTCTTTGCACAGGAGGTTAACATGAATAACTTCAGATAAGAAAAAGAAAAGAAAAGAAAACAGACTGGGTATGGACTTATGAGACAATAGTTCGTTGTTGTGGTTAAATTAATGGAAAGTTTTAAGTAGGAGAATGAAAAGGTCAATAGTCATCTGAAAAAACAATAAACAATATGTTTAGCTGATGGAGGTCCCTAAGGAGAAACTACTTCTCCCTTCCCCTCATGTATCAAGGTAACATCATGAGTGGTGAAGAGCGTAAACTTAAACCCCAGCCTCCTCATTCAAGTCCCAGATCTGCCATCTACTAGTCGTGTGCCCTTGGACAAGTTAATCCCCCTTGCCTCAATCTTCTCATTTCTGAAAATGGATAAATATAGCAACTTAATGAGATTTTATGTGAGAAATAAGTTACCTATATCTTATTAAAGGTGGTGTCAATTGTAAGATACATCAGGAAAAAGAAAATACTGACAAACTATGACTCAGTGCTTTTTCATCACTTAAAATTTTCATTTTAGCTATGATTTAGACATACCTGTTCTTCATGTATTACATAAAAATCAATGAAATATATTGGTTGCGGCTTTTCAAAAAAATTAAATTATGAGCATCACTCCTATAATGTTTGCTTCATTAATGTCACACTTGACTGTCTTTTCTTGCTTTTCTGAACATGCTCCATCTTTTGGTTTCCGTGCTGAGTCATAGTGTAATCACTCTTACAGATTTTAACACTAACACTCAACGTAGGCACCAAAATGCACATGACTCAACTACAGTGATAGCAATGTGAACAGTCATGAACAAGTTTGTTCGTACACAGGCAATGATAACTGTGCATGGCTTCTGCTTGGCTAATAACAATTATAAGATGCCAGAGCTTATCAGACATATTCCGTTTTCAGAAATGTTAAAATGTGGATCTTAAAATAAATGAAATGTAATAATAGAAGAGGCAGATTTATTGTAACTGTAACGGAGCTAAGCTTCAGGACCTCTCAGTTGCACGGGCCCTGTGAGAGAACCTGTAATATATTCACATAGTCACGTGGTTCTTGTATTTAAAAAGAACAATAGCTTAAAATTAATGACCTAAGTTTCCACTTAAAGAAGCTAGAAAAAGAAGAACAAATTAAACTAAAATTAAAGAGAAGAAACAATGCAATAAATAAGAGAGGCAATCAGGCAACTAGAAAATGAATAAACCAAAGAGAAAAACCAATGAACTCCCAAGTGGTTTCTTCTTTAAATTTATAAAACTGATAAACCCCTTAGTTAGACTGATAAAGAATGAGAGAAAATGCAAATCATTAATATCAAAAATGAAAAATGGGACATCACTGGACAAATATTTTTTAAAATAATAAGAGGATACTATAAATTACTCTATGCCAGTGATTTTCAAGCACTTTTGTCTAATGGCACACGTAAACCAATTACTAAAATTCTGCAATTTGGCAAACCAAAAATATATTTTTTACTAAGCTGAGAAAAAAATAAGTATAACTTTGATTCATTCACACCAGACGGCTATTGTGGTGTTGGCTGCTAATTTTTAATTTGACAATCTAAAGGAAGAGATACCAGTGCCCCTGACTGAACAGTCAGGTACTGCTGGTTTTAAAGGTTTTTGCGGCACACCAGGTGGAAATCACTGCTCTATGCCAACAGATTTGACAACTTAGATGAAATGGAAAAATTATTTGAAAAATGCAACTTACCAAAATTAACTTAAAAATAAATAGAAAATCTAAAATAGCACCATAGGTAGTGGACAGACTGTAACAATTACCTAACAATTATCTCTACAGCCTGGTATTCACACCATTATGTAATTCCCTCCCTTTGAGAGTGGGTGGGACCTGAGACTTGCTTCTAATAATAATATAAGGCATAGGTGATGGGATGTCACTTCCACGAATATGTTACATAAAATTGCAACTCCCATCTTGCTATAAACACTCTTGCTGGTTTTGATGAAGTTGCTCTGTGGTGAGGTTTACATGACAAGGAAATGAGGAGAGACTCCAGCCAACAGCCAGCAAGAAAATAAGGCCCATATTTCCTGAAAGAAACTAAATTTCATTAATAACAAAATAACCTTGCAAGTAGACCTTTCCAGAGTCAAGCCACAGATGAGAACCCCCGTCCTGACCAACACCTTGACTGCACCCTTATGGGAGACCCTGAAGCAGAGATTCAGCTAAGACTTGCCTGGATGACCGGTTCAGAAAGTATGAGATAATAAATATGAGGTGTTTTAAGCTGCTAGGTTTGTGGTAATTAGTTACACAGCAAAAGGTAAATAAAACCTGTTTTTATTGAATGTGCAGTAAGTAATGCTCTCACAGACAAAATTTCAGACCACAAGGTATCGATGGTGAATGCTATAAACAACCAAGGAGGAAATAATACTAATCTTACAAAAACTTATTTCAGAATACAGAGGAGGAAGAAATATTTGTCAACTGATTTTGTAAGGCCAACATAACCTTGAAATCAAGATCTAACAAAAAGGTCACAAGAGAAGAAAATTACAGTTAATGTCCTTCCTGAAGGTGCGTATAAAACGTTAACAAAATACTAGCAAATTAAATCCAGAAATATATAAAAAAAGAAGATATATCATGACCAAGTGAGTTTATTCCAGGAAAGGGGGTTGGATCACTATTTTAAAAGCAATCAATGTAATTCACATTAACAAAATAAATGGGGATAAAACATCTTAACAGAAGCAGAAAACAAGTTGACAATACCCATCTATGATAAAACTCTCGGCAAACTAAAACTAAAAGAGCTCTTTCTCATCCTGATAAAGACATCTAACAAGAACATAGAGGTAACATATATTTAATGGTTAAAGTTTAAGAGTAGAGGCAAGACAAATATGACTGCTCTCACTACTTCTTTTCAACACTATATTGGAAGTTCTGACTAATGCAATAAAGGTGGAGAAATACATAACAGAAATAAATATTTTAAAAATAGTAAATCTGGAATTATTCACAGATAGTTTAATTCTGTACATAAAGAACCCTACAAAATCTACCTAAAAAACTGCTAATAGCTGATAAGTGGATTTTGTAAAATTACAGAATACAGGTCAATATTCAAAAATCAATTTTATTTCTATATACTAGCAATGAACATGAGCATGAAATTAGAGCATGAAATTTATTTTTTATTTATTTATTTTTAAGATTTTATTTACTTTTTAGAGAGAGTAGAGGGAGGAAGAAGAAGAGGGAAAGAAACATCAGGTGTGCATGAGAAATATCGATGAGTGGCCTAGGGACCTGGCCCACAACCGAGGCATATGCCCTGACCAGGAATTGAACCAGCAACATTTCAGTTGGCAGACCGGTGCTCAACCCACTGAGCCACATCAGCCAGGGCCGGAGTATGAAATTTTAAAAATACAGTTACAATAGTGCTAAAATATATCAAATACCTAGAAAAACGTGAAAGAAAATATGCAAGAGGACTACACCAAATACTATAAAATACAGGTGAGAAAAGTTAAAGACATAAATAGATGGAGATATATATCATATTTATGAACTGCAAAATTCATACTGTTTAATTCCCATTCTTCCCAAAGCTATCTGTATCTTCAGTACAATCCTTATCAAAATTCCAACATGTTTTTTTGAAGCAACTGACAAGTTAATTCTAAGCCTTATATGGAATGCAACAGATTTAGAATAGTATAAATAACATTTGAAAGAAGAATAACTTGAAGGACTTACATTACCTGATCCTGAGACTTACTATAAACCACAATAAGCAAGATAGTGTGGTACAAACACAGAATATCCAATCAACAGAAAAGTGAGTCAAGATATAGTACCTCACATATGAGGTCAATTGATTCTTCACCACAACATCAAGTTAAGGGGTCAAAGACATCTTTTTAACAAATTGTGCTGGAACAACTAGATAGCTGTATGACAAAATAATAATAACCCTGAATCCCAATTTCACTCCATACAGAAAAATTAATTTTAGCTGGGTCATAGACCTAAATAAAAATCCCAGAATGATGAAACTTCAAAAAGAAAACATAGTCACAAAAGAATGTCATTGCAACCTTGAGTTAGTCAAGGTTTCTTGGACAGGACACAAGAAGCAATAACCATAAAAAAAATTGATAAATTCAACTTCATTAAAATGAACTTTTAATGCTAATCAAAAAACACCATTAAGAAAATGAATAGGTAAATCACAAATTGAGAAAAATATTTGGAATACATATTTTGAAAAAGTCATATATAAAGCAACTATATAAAGAATATATGAAGAACTCATACAAATCAACAATAAAGAGGTAAACAACTACATTTTAAAAGTCCAAAAGACTGGGACACTTTATAAAAGAAGATAAACAAATGACCAATAAGCAAACATCAGTGCTCAATATCAGGAAAATGAAAATTAAATCCACAATATGGTACTACTTCAAACCCACTATAATAGGTAAAATTTAAAAGATTGAAAATGCCAAACATCAATGAAGATGTAGAGCAACTAGAGCTCTTGTACAGGGAAAATACAAAATGACACAACCATTTTAAAGAACTCTATCACAGTTTCTATAAAGTTAAATACACATTTACCCTCCAAACCTGAAATTCCATCCTACACGTTAACCAAGAGGATAGGAATTTTATTCACAAAAACAATTGCACTAGAAGGTTGAAAGGCCAAAAGCTGGAAACAACTGAAATGCCCATCAATAAAACAATAGACAATTAAATTGTATAATATTGATAATATGGAATACTACATAGAAATAAAATAATGAAGTACAAATTCAAGAAACAAATGAATTTCAAAAACATTAAGATGAGAAAAAAGAATCCTGATGCAAAAATATACTGCATGTTTTCACAAAACCAATCTATGGAGAAAGAAGTAGGAAGTGGTAAAATTCAGGTATGGGGAGGGAGTTGACTAAGAAGCATGAGAAAACTTTCAGGATAGTGAAAATGTTCTCTCTCTCTCTCTCTCTCCCTTTTTTTCTTTTTTTTTTTTTTGGTGGAATTAATGTTTACAGGGTTGGAAAGAACTGTCAAAGCTCATCAAATGAATAACTAAGATGGGAACATTTTATTGTATTTTAATTATATGTCTACTAAAAATTTTAAATTCCAAATCAACAAATATACATTGAAAACTTATTTAGAAAACATTGTGCTATACTATAAAAATACAGTATTTTGGAAATCATAGCCAGGTAACTATATTTCTGCCAGCATTGATTAGTTACAGAAGTTTTAATAAACCAGTATAGTCACAACTAATGCACAATGAGGAAATTTTTTTCTTAAAACTCTGAAGAAAAACACTAGAATTATTCCTACAGAATAAATGTTAATCCCTCACAAAAAATGAGTTCCCTTAAAATGAAAAATCCAGTGCATTCAAGCAGGTGCAAAATATCAGAAGTAAACAGATCAATAGGAGAGAGAGAGTGAGCTGATCACACAAGGGCACTTTGGGATGTCTTGTGACCTCTCCTGGTCATAAAGTGACATTTATAATTGTTGTCACTCATTACTCCCAGCAAGTTTTCCTCCCAAAGACCATGGCTTAATCCAATTAGCACTCTAATTTACAAGTTGTGGTACTGTGATTTATATATATCACATATATATTTGGTCTTTGTCCACGCTTCCTGGCTTATAGTTCCCCAAAACCAAAAGAGTTGGTTCCAGTGAAGTGAGATTTGCTAGAATGGCTCTGGCTCACAAAATATGTGGTTTGGGAAGAGAAAGAATTAAAAGGTAGAGGATGAGGAGCCTTTAATTCTTGGATGGTCACGTGGTCAACCATGGAATGGAGCAGCAACTTTACTGAAGTCAGTTACTAAAGGTGAAAATTACTAATGGAATTTAGAGATGGATCCAACTCTTGCAGCGTTGGCACACTTGATGCATATGAAATGAAGACTAATATGAAAAAGGCAAAATATTCATTCCTTTGGTTATTATCATCTGTAATAGCTAAAGTGAAACTTAAAGATAGTAGTGGATTGCCTTTTTATTTTGATGATGGTTTCTTTAGCTGTGCAGAAGCTATTTAATTTGATGTAGTCCCATTTGTTTAGTTTTTTCTGTATTTCCCTTGTCCTAGGGGATATATCGGCAAAAATGTTGCTATGTGGGATGTTTTCCTCTAAGATTTTTATGGTATCATGACTTATGTTTAAGTCTTTTGTCTATTTTGAGTTATTCTATTGCATGGTATAAGATGGTGTTCTGGGTTCATTTTTTTGCATGTGCCAATGCAGTTCTCCCCACACCATTTATTGAAGAGACCATCTTTACTCCATTGTATGCTCTTGTCTCCTTTGTCAAATATTAATTGACCATAAAGACATGGGTTTATTTCTGGGCTCTCTATTCTGTTCCACTGATGTGTGTGTCTGTTCTCATGCCAGTACCAGACTGTTTTGATTACAGTGGCCTTGTAGTATAGTTTGATATCAGGTATTGTGATCCCTCCAACTTGGTTCTTCTTTCTCAACATTGCTGAGGCTATTTGGGTCCTCTTTTGGTTCTATATACATTTTTGGAATATTTTTAAAAAGATTTTATTTATTTATTTTTAGAGAGAGGGGAAGGGAGGGAGAAAGGAAGGGAGAAAAACATCCATGTGTAGTTGCCTCTCACATGCCCCCTACTGGGGATCTGTGCCCAGGTATGTGCCCTGACTGGAAATTGAACTGGTGACTCTTTGGTTCGCAGGCCAGCTCTCAGTCTACTGAGCCACACCAGCCAGGGAAATTTTTGGAATATTTGTTCTGGATCTGTGAAATATGCCATTGGTATCTAATAGGAATTGTGTTGAATCTATAGATTGCTTTGGATAGTATGGGCATTTTAATGATGTAAAATTGTTCCAGTCCATGAACATGCTATATGCTTCCACTTATTTGCATCTTTCTCAATTTCTTTCTTCAGTGCCATATACATATGGGAGAATGTATTTGCCAAAAATACATCGACCAAAGATTTAATCTCTGAAACATAAAGAGTTTATAGAATTCAACACCAGGAAGACAAATACTCCAATTAAAAAATGGGCAAAGGACCAGAAGAGACACTGCTCCAAGGAAGACATACAGAGGGCCCATAGACATAGGGAAAAAAGCTCAACATCACTAATCATCAGGGAGATGTAAATTAAAACCACAATGAGATATCACCTCACTCCTGTCGGAATGGCTACCATCAATAAGTCAACAAACAACAAGTGCTGATGAGGATGTGGAGAAAGGTAAACCCTAGTGCACTGTTAGTAGGAACACAGACTGGTGTAGCCACTATGGAAAACGGTATGAAATTTCCTCAAAAAAAACAAAAATGGAACTTCCTCTTGGACCAGGAATTCTAGTGCGGGGAATATACATTAAGAATCCTAAAACACCAATTCAAAAGAATTTATGCACCCCCATGTTCATAGCAGCACTATTACAATAGCCAAGATTTGGAAACAGCCTAAGTGTCCATCAGTAGATGAGTGGATTAAAAAAACAAGCAAACAAACAAAAAAACAAAAAAACTGGTACATCTACACAGTGGAATTCTATGTAGCAGAAAAAAAGAAGGAATGCCTACCTTTTGCGAGAGCATGGATGGAACTGGAAACTATTATGCAAAGTCAAATAAGCTAGTCAGTGAAAGACAAATACTGTATGATTTCACTTATAAGAGGAAGCTAATGAACAAAATAAACTAATGAGCAAAATAGAACCTGAGGCGTGGAAACATGGAACAGGCTGACAGCTGTAAGTGGGGAGGAGGGAGGGGGCACGGATTGAAATAAGGTGAGGGATTAGTAAAAGAACATATGTGAAAGACCCATGGGCATGGACAACTGTGAGGGGACTGATTATGGAAGCGAGAGGGG
>PVJD01011323.1:0-47063 GCA_004026545.1 Mormoops blainvillei | reverse complement strand
AGAAGATAATTACAATATAACCTCATTGCTCCTCTCTTCAAAAAATGATCATAATAAAACTACAAACCTGAAGAATGTTGGCCTGTATGTTGTCCTTAAGAGATTTTTTTTTAACCTTTGCCTCCAGGGCACAAAAATGTACAAGGCCAGGCAAATATCAATAGAACTTATTTGCAAAGACTTTCCTACCTCATGACCGGCTCTCCCACCCCTTGACTCCCTCTGTGCAAATTTGAGTGAGAATCCACATTTACAGACAGGAAATCTTTTTCTGTATCTAACCTCCATGTCTTATTTTGTCATGTTTAATTAATTTCCTTTGTCTTGCCCTAAATAAGAGAATTATCTTGCCACCTTACATATAATTAAAGATACTGAAAAACCTTATTACTTCAGACCTCACTAATTCACAAATTGTGGTCATTTCAAAACGAGGCCTGGAATGCAAAAATAATTAGATAAGCAAATGATTAGTGTAAACAGAATTATAGGTGTGTTACTTCACCTCCTTAGGAAAATTAATTGTTTTAAGTACTTTAGAAGCCTTCATTATAAACCTGACAGAAGTAAAGGGTTTCTACAAAACAAACCCAAAGTAGAACCTGGGGCTAAGTGCATCTGAACGAAACTCAGACCTTTAACATCACAGAGAGAGGCTCTTTGAAAAGCTCTGGAAAACATTCCTCAGGAATCTGAAGGAGGCTTGGGGGTTGAAGGCTAGAAGGCACTGAAGGTAATCAAAAGGCATTTACTGAAATTTTATAAATCAGGCCTTTTATGACTCATGCAATGACTTCTCTTTTTGGTTATTTTCATCGATATTTCACTAGCTTCCATCATTTCCCTGGCAATTATTCACTGCGCATTCTGGGCTAGACCCTGAGGATAGGTTACATAAACAAACTATTCACATTATAGTTTGAATTCACATTATTCAAATGCACTGTTCTTTGCATTTAATTTTTAAACAATTAAATCATGTTTACCACTTGCAGGCATCATTCTACATACATTACAGAGAGTGACTCATTTAATTTACATTCTTTAGTGAACTCACAGTATAGTGGAGGAGACAGTTTATAATAAAAGAAATTCATAGCAACGCCTATTGTGGGGGGAGCTAATACAGCTTGGAATGTTTGGGGTTTCACCTCAATTCATCATAAAGGACAGGAGGACTTTCTCAGGTAAATAACTGAGGCTATTTGCAAAGCTATACATGTAAATGAAGGCTTGACTTCCCCTTTGTCTTCAAAGGGTCATCCCTCTGGTGTGTCTGTATCCTGATCTTATAAACATACCAGTCGTATTGGACTAGAGCCCACCCACATGACCTCATTTTAACTTCACCTCCTCTTTAAAGATGCCATCTTCAAATATAATCACACACTGAGGTCCTGGGATTTAGAAGTTCAACATATGAATTGGGAGGGGGATGCCATTAGCCTAGAACAGCCACCAAGAACCCAGCTGAGCTCCCTGCCAATAGCCAGTGTCAACTGTAGCCTGTGTGTGAGGAGTAAAGGCACCTCTAGACCCATACACAGAGGACCAGAGATGTACTGGTCGATATGTCTATGCCCGACCCATGGAATCCATATGTACAAAACCTGTGTTTTATCCCCTCGGCTCTAGGTCCCAGACACTTGTTCCTCAGCAGCAGTAACTAAAATACACCTGGGGAGGAGGTCACATAGAATCTCACTTAATCTTTACACCTATTGGGTGCATATTCTATGGCAAGGAAACTGAGGCATGGAAGATTTCCAGCTGCTAAGTGATGATGGTGGATTTGAACTCAGGTTGGTTGACTCCCCCAAACGGGGCCTGGGTCAATGCAAGGAAACTCAGCACTGATGACCAAGCTTCTTTGCCCAGGCCAGTCCTGGTCTACCCTGAATTCAATGTCAGAGCATCCCAGCCATACAGGTCCCATCAGCTCAGCGAGGACATGTCCCAGTATTGTTCAGAGCATACAGGTCCCATCAGCTCAGCGAGGACATGTCCCAGTATTGTTCAGAGCATACACAGCGCACAAGCAAGCAGCAGCAGAGCCCCCGGAATAGCATCAGCTCCACATCCGCAAAGCTCCCATGTAGACTGGCTGGCTCTCCATAGCTATGCATTATCCCTGCAAACTACTCTTTCACTAGGATTTGGGGAGCGTTTGAAAATGTCCCACAGAAAGCTAGCGAAATTAAAGCAGAGCAGAGTACCAAGAACTGGCTGCCGGGGTACATGAATATGAACGGATCTGAGTAAAAAAGACAGGAAACGGGGGCGGAGAAGAAATAACATTTGACCTGGAACCGTGAATATCGGGTGAGCTTTAAGGAAGGAGAGATGCATTATCCCTGCAAACGGTCGTTGTGCCTTTAAGGGCCTACACATGAGGGCAGGGTCAGAAAGAGGGAAACGGGATCTCACTGCCAAAACTAGCAAAGGGATGACGAGTAGAGAGCACCGAGTGGTCAATTATGAGTCTCCAACGAGGAACAGTGTAATTCGAGGTCCATCGTGCAAGTAGTCCGGCAGGCCTCCCTGGGATGTGCTATCCGCAGGGCCGGGGGAGACTTTTGGAGGCTTCTTTTCCCCCAAATGCACGTGCATTTGGGGGAAAAGAAGCCTCCAAAAGTCTCCTGCGACGCTCCAATGGAGCCTTTAGATCGTGCGTTGTCATGAACACAGCGCGGTCGCTTTCACGGGGAATAAGTCCGAGCGGCGGAGGCAAAAGCTCGGCCTGCACGGGAAGGCTCCAATGCATGCCTTAGACCCCCCGAGGGGACGTTGAGCAGGGAGATCTATACGGATCTAGATCAAGAGAAATAAGCCTGAGCCGAAAAGACCAATCTGTAAGTCACTAGGATTTGGGGAGCGTTTGAAAATGTCCCACAGAGAGCTATCGGGTGATAAAGCTCTGAGTGCGGCTGGTACCTGCACAGGTAGGCGCAAGAGAGCTACCTCTCTGCATGGTCCCCAGTGCCCCCGGAGGAGTGTCCCCTGACCTTATTTGCTAACCAGATGGACTATTGGCAAGGCTTTTTATGTCAAGGGGAGCAGGCGCTGTCCGTCAGCTCTTCATTCCAATGGGTTGTTTCTGATGATGTGAATGGGCAGCATACACCAGGGAAATCCAGCTGAAGTTTATTTTTAACCGTATTTGCCTGCTGGCTTTTTTTTTTTTTTTAAGAGAAATGGATCAAGCATCCTTCCCCTTTCCATTCTTCCTCTCAAAAACATCGGGAGGATAAACTACATCTATTCTGGTGCTCCTTCTTGGGGAAAAAAAAATCTTAATTCTTACGTATTGCAATGGAAAAACTAAGCTGGACCCTCAGTGCCTCATGTGCATTTTGATAACAGGCTGTGTCTTCCCGATACGAGCAGCAAGCAGTGGGGCAGTTGCCGTGTATTTTAAGCGCCTCCTTAGGGGAAATACTTTTGTTCCACTAACCAAGTCCGGCAGGCAAGATGTCCTTTAAGTGAAAGGGACTGTGGAATTGCTCACTCCCCTGAGACCTCTCCCACCACTGCCATTGCTTCCTGGGGCTTCAGAGCTGGATCCCTGACTCTGCAAGTTTAGGAGAAATTCACCTTCCATTGTGTCTGTGTATTTCATCCTACATTTGTGGTTTCCAAGCATACAATCCAGGTTTGACCTACATTGCAGAATGCAGCAGCCACACGAGACAAAGACCAATCGATTTTTCTGGCTTTGTTGATGTTGAGGAAGATAAATTGCAATGATTACTAATTTATGTGATAGATAAAAGCTTTGGTTGTTGTCTTTGATACACTGGAGATTCCAGGCTTTGATTGTGCCAGGTCCTAGCACTAATGCGGGGGTGCTGTTCACACTGAGAACTTGGACAAAAACCTACAGTGTAAGATTCACGGTCCATGTGTCCCCACAAAAGACTGGTTAAGGCAATGCCTAAGGCGAACAACAAATCGCTTTAGAAGGGAACTTGATTCCTCTGTTCTGGAATTCTTCTCTAGCCACACTTACGATGCCTTTGGGCGTAAGAACACTCGAGCTGACAGAAAACCATTGAGTCAAAATTTTAAACAGTTTTTCTCTTTTTCTTTTCTTATCTGTTTTTCCCACTGATTCACTCCCTCTGCCACCTCTCCAACTCCAGTTTCTATGAAGTAATCAGGCAAATTAGATTTTGAGTTGTTTTTCTGGAATTCGGAGAACTGGGAAATCAGACAAAAGCAGGTCTATCGCTTTTGTTGCTGGCTTCCTGATCGGAGGGCTGGGGTTTGGCAAGAATGTTGTGCGACCCTCTTCCCCGTTCTCAGGTTGGCAGATAGATAAGGCTGAGTCAGATTAAGTGCGCCCTTGCATCCACTCTAGGAGTGATTCTAGAACCAATCAAGAAAATTAGGACAGAAAGACTATTTTTGCATGGTAAAAAATAGTATTTGTATCTCGTAAGGCTTGTTGAATGTGGGGTTCTTCATTTGGGGTAAGCTGCACTTCACATGGAGAGGTACGCTGTTTACCATTTAGACAATATGCTGTACAAACCTGCACCCCCAATCACATTGTGCATCCTGGAAACAGTTAGGACAGGCCTGCTAATTGGGCCGACAGCAAGGAACTGACATGCTCTACCCAGCTGTACCGAGCACACTTAGAGGCTCAGGAGAAGCCTCGGGGAAGTCAGGATTGATTTCAAGTAATCTGATTCTCGGGGCACAGGCCACTGTAAAACTACAGCCTAGAAAAATAGTATATTGATTTTCTGAGTCAAAGAAAGTGATGTCAATGTAGAATTAAATAGATAGGCACATTCTTGTAACATCCCCAAAGATGGAAATTATGAATTTTTTTTGGTGTAGGCATATTGGATATATGTGTAATCTCTTTTCCATCTGCTCCTTCCCATTCTTACCATTATCAGAGAAACACATGTAATATTGCGAAATTATACCTTGAGAAACTAGTGTTATGTGTAAATAACTCACTTGTGTATCAGCACATAGAGCAGTCCATGTGAATAACTCATGGGGAGCATATACAGCGTGGATGCACTGGACAAAGGAATGATTCACTCCCAGGCAGGATGAAGGGAACTTTTATCACACTACTCAGAATGGCATGCAATTTATAACTGATGAATTGCATATTTCTGGAATTTCCCACGTAATATTTTCAGACCACAGTTGACTGTGGGTGATTGAAACCATGGAAAGCAAGCCCATGGATAAGTGGGGATGACTGTATTGTCAAACCCGTAAGCCATTGTGTCCTCTGTTAGCTGTTCACAACAACTTTGCAAGGTAGAGTTCAAATCCTGTCTTGATTACATTCTAATACTGTGACCTGTGACAAGTTACTTCATCTCTCTGTGTTCCTGTTTTTTCATCTCTAAATTGAAAAAATAATATAAAGTGTCTCAAAAAATCAAAGTGTGAAATAAATCAGGTAATGTGTCTATCACTAAGAATCATATTCAGCAAACAGGTAGTGTTATACACCTGCTTGCTGTTATCATTGTTATTTAATAGGCAAAATACAGAGTCACTCTGAAATCCATTTCAATTCTTAAAAGTTTATGTCTGTCACAGAGAGGCTATGGGGGTCTGGTCATGGTCACACAACCCATTAGTGATGATACACTGCACCCCAGATGACACAACTATTTACAGAGACAGTGCTAAGAATTCCTTTTAAAAAGTTCTCAAACCAATAAATAACTTTACAAGGTGAGCATATAGAAGGTTAATATTAAAAAAAATTATTTGTATTTTTATATACTAGCAATCAACAATTGGAATAAAGTTGTTTTAAATGCCAGTAACAATAACATCAAAAAGTGGAATGTTTAAAAATACATATAAGACGTACAAGAACTGCACAATGAAAACCACAAAATATTTTCTTAGAAAAATTAAAGGGGACTTAAATAAATGAAGAACTATGCCAAGTTCCTGGATTGGAGGACTCAATATTTTATAGGTTTCCATTCTTCCCCAAATTAATCTATAAATTCAAAAACAATTCCAATCAAACTCCCACCAGGAATATTTGTAGTAATGAACGGACTTCATCTAAAACTTATATGGAAACAAAAAATTCCGGAAGAGCCAAAACAAATGTGAAAAAGAAAAACAAAGTTGAGGACCTACTCTGACTGACTTTAGGATTTACTATAAAGATATAATAATCAAGGTAGTATGATACTGATGTAAAGATAGAAATGAATAATAAATGGATAATAAAACAGAATGGAGAGCTTACTGATTTTTAACAAAATTGCCAAATTAATTTAATGGGGGAAGATGATATTTTCAACAAGTTGTACTCGTACAACTGTTATAATCACATGGGAAAAAAATCTCAACTCTTACCTCACATTATAAATAAATTACCCCAAGACTAAACATAAAGTCTAAAGTTATTAAACTACAAAAAACAAACACAGGAGAAAACCTTTGTTCTGACTCAATGTGCCTCAATCATAGGCAAAAATCGCATGTGTAGGATATAAGAAAATAAACCATAAAATTTAAAAATAGCTAAATTGGACTTTGTCAAAACTTAAAAACCTCTGCATTATTAAGACAATGAAACTACAAGCACAGGTTGGGAGAAAATATTTACAACACAGATATCTAACTTTTTGAAAAGGCAAGACCTTTGATCCAACACTTCAAACTAAGACACCACAGAAATGGCAATAAACATGTAAAGATGCTGGACACCATCAATCATTAGACAAACCCAACGGGATACTCCCCACCTGTTAGAATATCTATCAAATAAACAAATAATAAAAGACCTGAGGACGCAAGTGCAGGTGCGAGGGGGTGGGCAACTGGACCTCTCCCACATTTGAAACTCAAATGGTACAGCCACATTGGAAAACAGTTCAGGAGTTCCTTATAAAACTAAACATATGCTTATCATATTAAGTTAAACAGACATTTATGCAAACATAACAGCCCCAAGCTGGGAACCACCCAAATTTCCATCAACTTGTGCAGGCACAGATGGTGGTACATGTCTATATAGTGAGATACTACTCATTGATGAAAATAAATAACAAACTACTCATAACCTGGGTAGGTCCCAACACTTTTAAATAAGTGAAGGGAGCCAGGCACAAAAGATTACAACCAATGACCATTAATTTATATGAAACTATAGCTAAGGGTGAACTCATCTAAGGTGACAGGTAGCAGGTTGGGTGTTTGCTGGGAATAAGGTGGGGCCAAGGACTGAAGACCAAAGGGGCCCAGGGCTCCTTGAGAGACAGAACAAATGTCCTCGGTCTTGATAGGACTGGAATCCTAAAATCAATGCATTTTACTACATAAACTACACCTCAATAAAATTGATTTAAAAACTGAGGAGCAGGAATGAAAACTCTTGACTGTAGAGAATTCTCATTCCTGGACCAGACATTCCCTTGGATGTTTTATGTGTGTGAAACCACCACTGCTCACACAGGACAAATCAGTAGGATTATCATAATTGTACTAGAGAGAAGAAAACTGAGACCCATCTTGTCCAGAGCTTATTCAGGCCACTGGGCCAGGAGAGAGCAGAACAGAGATTGTTAACTTGCCGGGTTCTGACTCCAAAGTTCCCCAGAGCTAAGCAGGGGCAATTTTCTGTTGGTGTTTGCAAGAGCAGGGGTAGAAGCGCAGGTGAGACATCACCTGTGCATCCAATGTAACCCCCAAGTTTCTATAAGAATATTAGTGTGTATGTGTGTGTGTTTGTACATGTACTTGCATGTGTACAGTATATAAATTTTACATGCTACTATTTCATTGAGGCAAGCCACCCACATTCTGACTACCCAGTTTCCTCAGGGGACTTTTTGGATCTCCTTAATTTAAGGCCTCCCTCTAGCTACATAGCCAGAACTGGTCCTGGTTCAGCAGGACAAACCATACTTGAATCATAGATATAAAATCTTAGAATTTAAATACTCCTTAGGAATATAGTATAACCCTGTCATTTTGCATTTTGGAAAGCATGTCTCCATAAGAAAATTGCCTTCCACAGTCATGTGGGAAATTCATCTCAGCCATTCTGACCATAAACAACAGTCAGTAAGAGTAATCCAGCAGTAATCTAGATAGTTCTTCCAAACGTTAATAAAACACATAATCTAGATGACTGACATGTCATTCTTGTCAAAGTTACATTTTTTTTTTACTTTTTAATGAAAACTTTCAGAAATATAAAAGACTTAAACACATAGTATAATGAGCCTACATGTACTTTTCACCTAGATTCACTTCTCAAAATGTAGCCACGCTTGCTTGATCTATCCCCATTTTTCCTTTCTCTTTTGTTTCTGATGCATTTTTAAGCTATTCACAAACATCATCATTAAGTTCCTACCTATTTTATTTTGTACCTCTTAAAAGACAACTTTTTAATATAAACACAATGCTTTTTTTAACTTAAAGAAATTAACAATTCTTTGGTAAGATCCAAGGTAGAATCCATATTCTAATTTCAAGAATGGTCTCAAGAATACTTTTAAGCCCCGGCTGGTGTGGCTCCATGGATTGAGTGCTGGTCTGCAAACCAAAGGGTCACTGGTTTGTTCCCCAGTCAGGGCACGTGCCTGGGTTGCAGGCCAGGTCCCCAGTAGGGGTGTGTGAGAGGCAACCACACATTGATGTCTCTCTCCCTCTCTTTCTCTCTCCTTTCCCCCCTCTCTAAAAATAAATTTTAAAATATATATAGTTTTAAGAGTTTTTTTTTTCAAACTAAGGTCAAGGAAAGCCCACCCCTTGACAGGTTGATGTGGTTTGTTTCTTTTACTTAGACCAGTGCTCATCCACTTCCCTTCCTTCTTTTTATAGCACTGATGTATTGAAGAAACCAAGTGAGCTATCCTGGAAAAGCCCATGTACTAGATCTGACTACCTGTTGACTTTTTCTCGTCTCCCCAATACTCCTGCAATATGTAAATCATGCTAAAAGACTTAGATTCAGGTCACTCCCTTGTCCAGAGTATTTTATACTGGGTGCTGGGTGCTTTGTACTGACCTCATCAGGAACTGTAGGGCTTGATTGTCCCCAATCTGTCATTTAAATACTGAATTAGTTAGAAAAACATTCCTACTCAGAGTGAGGAGCTGGACTATTTAATTCTTACTGTGTCTTCTCCCCACTCTCAGCAGGACTGACAGTCCTGGGAGCCGAGAATTCCCCATCATCCTGAGTCCTGTTCTTGGCCAAGACACACATTGCATGTGCCTTTCATAATTTTTACACTGAGTTATCCACTCAGGAGGGCATCCACTTACTCTAATGAGCAGGCAAAAAGACAAGATGAATAATCGTCATGTCTAATTGGATACAGATCCAGCAGATTGATTCATTATTTCCAAGACGGCTGTCAATGTTCTCCATGGCACTCCTATTAGACTAATATCCTAAATGTCTGTACTGCTGTAACTGTCAGATTAACTTAGTCCCAAGTTGGCAGCCTCAGTCTTCTCCCCAGGATATCACCTGGGAGGTTAGTAAGTACATGAGTAGGTAACACTGCCCATCATCATCTCCGTTAGGACGACCATTGCCTAAGCCTCCTCCTACCCCCACTGTGAGTATGCAACAGAGGGACTTCCCCAGTTTCTCCAATCCCTGTAAACCCCCTGCCTTCAGGATAGTTTCGTCCCTGCTACCAGACAGCCGACAAGACTCTGCCCTAATCATTCAGACTAAAGTGTTTAGGAGTGACGGTGCTGTTACCTTCATGGGAAAACAGAGAAAGGACAAATTAAGGAGATTAAGTAGCTAATTTTCCGTCATCTGTAGGAAACATGTTGTTAGATATGGGCCCTGTGGCGGGACTGCCAGGCGCCCGCCCAATGCCTCTTTCCCCTCTTTTATTCATAAAGCCCCTGGTTCCCTGGGATAGCAAAGACCTCGACTCTAATGCTGCATTTCTCCCCTTCCTAGGGGTGGTGTTAGCCACATTTTCTGGTGTGCCTATGACAATATCCTCTTCAGTCTGATGAGCTGTCATAATTATCAATAATACCCTCTTTCCTTTTCACAAATGTCCCAATTTAAACACTGTTCCTCCCACTCTGAGGCCGGGTGTGTGTTCAGCCTCGGGTGACAGGCTCCGGCTTCCACAGAACACTGACATCTTCCACATCGGGCACAAGAACGGACTTAGGTTTGGTCCTCCTTGTGGCTCCAGGTCATCCTTGTGTTCCAACTTGATCTTCTCCACTTCTCCACTTATCTTTGTCTTTCCCACTTTCCCCTCTCTCCTCCATTTACCTTTCTTCTCCATTTTTCCTCCATCTTTCCTTCCCAATGTCTGAGCCGTGACCTTCAAGCTCCACTCTCAGACATAAACAGGGCAGCCTTGCAGAGACAGCTTAACCAGCTCCCACAATGTGAAAGGGTTCTTTCAACTACATAAACAACTACATAAATAAGTAAATATTTATGTACACATTTGCTTACATTTCATGGTTCTGCTTCTCTGATTGAACCCCAACTGAATGCTCTGCTATGAGGCACCAGACCTTTCCCTCACTGCACCTTTTTTTCTGTAACTTAAGCAAATACAGTGGGAAGTGTGGCCAATAGGTCAATGGTCACAAAAAAATTCTTCTGCCCCTTCCTACAGCACATTTTCCTCAATAGTCAAGGCTAGAAAGGTGAAGACTGCACTTCATAAGCTCCACTCAGAGATGCACACATGGCCTTACTTCCCACAAAGGGTGTGCCCATGGGATATTCTGAAGGTGGGAGAGAAGCTGTGGTGTATGGTCCAGATTTCCACTGTTTCTGGTGTTTCTGCAGCAACCATGTGAAATGGGCCACGCACTCAAGCTCAAGGTGCCAAGTGGCAGGAGAGGGCGTCTGTATGCTAGTGTGGATTTCAGCAAAGATCATGGGGCCCTCAGCTGGGATCCCTCATCCCCCTGGTCACAGCTGAGACGGCACTCTCCCGGCTGGCGGGTTCTATGGGTGATACTCCAGTGCTCATTCCTAGAAGCTCAGCCTAAAGCCGCCTCCTCCGTCCTGCCAACTATCCAGCAGGTCAGCTAATTCCTCACTGCTTAACTAACTTCCTCTGCTTAAACCAAACAGGGTGTTACTTGCCACTGAGCCCTAACTAACATGGATCAGCTTGTATTAAAGAGAAAATTGTGGTGTTGAGTCAGGTGGAACCAAATTTCAGCCTACACTGCTATTACTAGCTCTCAGAATGGGCTATAGCACATGATTATTGAGCTTCTGTTTCCTCATAGGTAAAATGAGAGAAATAGCATCTATCCTGGAAATACACTAGGAGGGTTTAATGAAGTAACTTAGTTAAGAAACAAAATTAAGTCCTTAGCAAATAGTAGGTCAACTAATGTGAGTCTTTCTACCACCTGGGTTCCACTTCCCCTCTCCTCAGATAAAACATTTTCTTTCCCCTTTCCCAGATTTCTTTTTATTTTGAAATTTTCACACCTGTGGGAAAACTGAAGGAATACATAATGAAAACCCATCCATTAGATTCGCCAATAGCTAACATCTCTCACATGTGATTTATCTCTCTCTGTATAGATAGAATACCTATTTTTCTCCTGCTGTGATATTCATTCCAGCATGTAATAGCATTCTCTTACCTCACCACAATGTATTTCCACAATTTAACACTGACACAGCGACAGTTCCTAGTATATGTGGTTCACGTTCCAATTTCCCAATTACTCCAGCCTTGGCCTTGAGAGCTGTTTTCCCTCCGCCCAGTATCCACTCAGCAGTGACCCATCGCATCTGTCCCTTGTTCCTCTTTAGTCTCCTTCGATGTAGAACAGATCCTGATTTTTTTTTCAACCTTTTGTCTTTTGTGACATTGATTTTTTCAGAGAGTACAAGACATTTCTTTTTTGTAGGATGTCTCATGGAATAAACTTTTCTATTTTCTCATGATTCAGATTCAGGTTAAATGTTTTTAGGAAGAATAGTCTATAGTGTTTTCTTCTCAGTTCTCTGCCCAGAGGAACATGCCAGTTTGTCTCACTCTTGGTAACATGATGGATGGTGATGGGACAGCTGTTTGCTCCCGAATCCCAAGGGACCTTGCTCTGTCATTTACAAGTAAGGAGGTGGTGACAGTTTGAGATCATGTTGATATTTCGTTTCGCCCATGGTTTTAGCCTCCATGATGATCATTTAGCATCCATTGACCATGATGACTTCAGTGGCTGCAAAATATTTTTCCAGGTTTCTTGATTCTGCTTTAACTCTAACATTGTTTCTCATTTGCACCTCTGCCTCTCTCTCTCTGATGCCCTTGACCTCTCCCTTTCTTTTGACAAGTTCATTTTGGATAATCTTGAATTTCCCATGTCCACTACCATCCATAGTTAATACATTGCCATGTTTCTTCTTTCTCACCATCAAATTTCTTGTTAAGAGTAATCTCTGTGTGCTGCACCTCCCTCTCCCCGCCTGCAGGTCCCTGGTCCGTTCTCCGACAGACCGTCTGCTGCCCCACCCACACCCTTGCAGTGCTCTGAGCTCTTGAAACAAAGGACATCATCCTTCGAGTGACTTTCTTCTTTTTACTTCGTGGTTTAAACTTTTTGTAATTGGAAGGCATTATTTTTATTGGTAAAAATATGTATATAGATAATATTAAGTATAAAAAACATAAAATATATTAAATATAGAATATGTAAATATCAAATAAGTCATTCTTTTAACTTATTTTCTCTTCAAACTTCCTCTTTTTTGAAACTTCTTTAATAATTTTGGTTAACTTTTCAGTATGAATATCTCCCCATTTTTGCTAATTACCAAACTGCTAGACATCAGTTTCCCTTGGCCTCCTAGTCTTCCTTTGTGTCTTTTTTTAAAAATTGGGATTGTATCTTTTTCATATTTCTTTACCTTTTACATGTTGATACTTGATACTGATCTCCTCGATCATTCAATAACATGCATTTCTTTCCCTGGCATCTCTCTTCAAAAACCCCAGTCTGGGCTCCAGATCACTACTTGTAACCAATAGGCCAAACTCTCCTACCCACAGGTCTTCATTAATGTCACTTTGGATTCTTTTTTTTTTTTAACTTGGCTGTGTAAATGGGTGGGTTTTTTCCAGTCTGCAAAGTTTTTGTCCCTCCCTGTCATCCTGTACCTGGAGGCCTACAGACCCAAGTTGCCGGCCTGGCCCACGTGTTGGGTGGGGCAGAGTGGTGGCCAGACACTAGTACAGCCAGTTCGGAAGTGCTTTGCCAAAGACATGAATGAACCTGCATAAGAGAGACCTAACGGGCTGAGGAGGAAAGTTTTCTAGAAGAAGTGGCAATGCTCTGAGGACTGAAGTATGGAGAACAGTTCTCCCATGAAGAAGGGAAAATGCCCTCTCATCAGGGAACTGTGGTCCATACCAGCTGCGACACAAGGGCGCATGAATGAGTCAGCACAGCAGAAACTTAGAGCATGAGGAAGGCAGTGGTGGGAGGTTCTGTGAGAGAGCAATGGAGAGTCTGTGATGGCTTTTACCAGGGAGACACATCATCAGAGAAGACATTTTGGTAGCAAAGTGGAAATGGCTGCAGGGAGGTTAAGGCTGAAGGCAGAGAGACTACATACGCCTCCATTACAGTTCAGGGGAAAAGGAGGAGGCTTTGAACCAGAACGATGCCACTGGGCATGGAGAGGTCAAGTTGGGTCCAGGACGAATGATAACCATTTGGAAACAGGGACACCTGGACGGCAAATCCTTCAAAATCTCTGGACTTCGGTCTGCAGACAGGCGTCAAGTCTATTCCACTGACCTGAGACTTTCTTAGGAAATTCAAGCCTAAATTCCAGAAGAATCCCAAACATAATCTACTTGAAATTAAATATTATAGCCCCACGTAGCCCTGGTCCACTGCTCAGCATCCCAATCTGTGTCAATGTAACCAATATCCCTTTGGTTTTCCAGTCTCAGTGAGAAGATTATGGCAGGATTATTTAGTTCGAGACAGAGGATTTTTGCCAGGACAGTTGCACCGACTGAGAGCACCTAAGTTTAGGCAATTAAAATGACCATGACTTTGTCAAGGTGAGTGACTGCAATGGCTCCTGCCAACCCCTCTTATCCCTTGAGGGGTGACAACGTATAAAGGTTTCCTCTTTTCACTCCTCCTCCCTTCCATCTTTACCATTTCCTCCTGGCTAGGGTTTGGGTATCTCACTGCTTAAGAATTTGAAATCTTTCCTCTTCATCTCTCAGTTCAGTGGCTCATATAACATAGATTGAGTAAGTGCCTACTTCGGGCCTGGCTCTCTACAGTAAGTCCAGCACAGCCCTGCCTGCACCAATCCACCTGTTGTACAAGAGCCCATTTAGAGACCACTTGATGTTGACAAAGTAATCTCCATGGGTCAGCCCAGGTAGGCTCATTTGCGGATGGAGGAATGAAGACTCAGAACCACTAAGGAATGCCTTAGCCTCACAGAATGCAAATCCACATGATATATGATTTCATGTCACATGCTCTTCCTTTACATCCTAACTATCAGCATTGCCATTGCCATCCTGATAATGAAATATTTACGGCACTCCACTGTGCAGAACCTCACAGAACATCCAGTGACTTACAATAGGTCCCAGGCATCTCACTCTGCTAGTTAAGCCCTCAAGCACCCCCCACCCCCGACATGCCACCGTGTGTTGGCCAGTCTGTTTGAATAGTTGGATTTTCCCAAGTGAAATCCCTATCTCTACACTTTTTCTGTTCTCTGGGATGAGCTCTGAATCTAATCCTACTCCTGTCTCACAGATCAGTCAAATCCTTTCTCCTTGGTCTCTCTGCCTCACCCGAGTAAACTCCTTATCTGCTCCACGGAGTGGACTGTCTACAACCGAGCTCCTCCTGACTCCAGCCTGTCTGGTTCACATTTATTGTGGGGGGATGCACCCCCCGAATGCCCTTCCAGGAAGGAGTTTGATCTGTAGGTAGCCCCTGCTCGCCATTCCATCTCAATGCGGGACATGTGGCAATTCAACTGCTTGTCCCACTCTTGCCTTCACAGGCATTGAGACCTACCACTCACTCTCCACTCAGAACACCACTCAGTGCTGTCACTGAAGCCAGCCCGGGGCTGTCATGAAGAGTTCATGCCCAGGGCAGGTACACTGTGCTGAACAGCCCCTCACACAGCTCGTCACTCACTATATATACTTGATGTATATTTTTGAATGACGTATTTCTTTAAATAAGGTCCAAAATAGACAACTTTTTTGCTAGTCTATTCTTGAGTGAATGTATTAGCATAATGGACTACATATTTGAGTCCCTCACATTGCTACATTGACACTGCACCCTCAATATGATAGTGTGACCTGGTGGACTGTTAAGAGATGAGGAGGTCATGAGGGTGGAGCCCTCATGATGAGATTAATGTCCTTATAAAAGGGACCCCAGAGAATCCCCTTATTCAGTCCCCACCCCCACCATGTGAGGGCACAGGGAGAAGATACTGTCTACGGACCAGGAAGCAGGAAGCAAGAAACAGGAAGCAGGGCCTTACCAGGCACCAAATCTGCCAATACTTGATCTTGGACTTCCAGCCTCCAGACTGTGAGAAGTAAATGCCTGTCGTTTATAAGCCATTCAGTCTGTGCTGTTCTGCTATGGTTGCCTGAATGGGCCAGGACAACAAGTAAGTAAATATGAGTAATAATTTATGATTGGCCACTCAATACTCCTCCTTGCAGATGCAGCTCTATTTCAGAGGTGCCAAATGTGAAGGCTTCATAAAATATCTTCAACTACCTACCATATGTGCATACTTATATTTAGGAATAAATTACAGTAATATGGAATGCCCTGTTTTTCACACCCAAAGTGAAATCTAAATTTTGTTATAAATCCCTGCCCTCCTGCCACGGTCCACCCTTCTAGAATTCTTATTTGACGTTGACTGGAAATGTTAGTAGTTCAAGGACTAAATTCTGGAAGCCATGGGGATTTATCAACAGACAGAGTTTAGAAACCACTTACTGGTTTCTGTGAATGCATTACAGCTCTCAGGCTTGGAACACGGCTTTCAATTTGTTTGCCAAGAATTCTGACTTAGCTCCAAAGTCTGTATTGCTGTCATCGTCAATGGCAACTTTGCTGTCATGTGATCCAGCCCATGTTTACATTTTAAAGCCATGATAATGCCAAGTACTCGGCTGTCTGGTCACCTGGGTGCCTTTTACCACATCAACATTCTGAACTGGAATTCTAATCGTCTGAACACAGTTTTCTACTAATGTCCTGGGAGGCTGTGCTCTGAAAGCTCGCTGATGATGATCCCTGCTGCACACCATCAAAATCACATCAAAATCACTTAGGAGGTGGAAAAAGAATGTTCTTAAAGCCACATTTTCATTCCCTGTCTTTACTTTAAAAGGAAAATAGAAAGAAATAGAGCATCCCCAAACTGTTTGACAATAAACACAAAGGATTTGGTCAGGTTATAGCCCAAACAAACTGAAAGCGTTTCTGCCTGGACCACTGATGGGTCCTCAGACACCAACGCTCCCTGTGGAAATCTCGACCGAGGACCAGAGACTGGAGCAGGACAGGCTGGGTGCCGCGGGCCTCCACTAATTGCTGTCACCCTGATTTTATATCCTCTAAACTTCAAATCAGGATAACTCTCAGGAGGATAATCGCAAGGTGGTTTCCACTTGTAACCTTTCCATAAGAAGGATCTTAATGTGCAGAAAGTTTTAGGAAAACTGTAATTAAGGAGGCCTGGCCTTGCAAAGGAGACATAAAGAGAGCCCTGTCAGTGGTAAAATGTCAAGCACGCTGGTTCTGCAGTAAAACAGGCTATTGTCTCTGAAAGGCTTGGTGTATAATTAAGAGATTGGGGTGCCAGCTGAGGCCACTGCCTCCAGCAAGCTCGTGTCCCCGTTGCTATTACCCTGAACATCTAAACAAAGTGCAGAGGGCTAATCACATTAGGAATAATAATAGTGATGGAGTTGAGGTGAGAACTGTAAAGAAGCAGACTAAGAAAAATCGTGCCTTCCTCCTCTCCTCACAGTGTCTCTCCTTTTTCTCCTTGTCAGCTTCTGGCTGTAAGTTGGGCCTCTTTGGCCCCACGTCTTCACAGGGGCATCAATACTTACCTGCTGAGAGGCAGTTAACTGAGCAGTGGTGCTTCGTATTCTGCCTACATCAGCCATTCTGCAGGTAGTGGAGTCAAGCAATGAACATTTGATTCTTTTCCACTTCTTTCCTTCTCAAAAGGTGTAGGGAAAAACTGAAGGAGAGACATACCTTGCAGCATGAGGCACTGTCACGGGGGCCTGACTAAAGAGCCAGTGGGCACACAGCAGGAGGGGCTGCAGACTTCCTCCAGGCATGTAGGGCCAAGGCTGACACGCACAAAGGCATATCGATCCTTGCTGGCCTATCTCATGGACAAACGGGTAATGGTCTGCATATTAACACGCAGCCTGAGACACTGCTCCAGACAGAGTGGACAGCAGCATTTGGGCGGGAGAACCCAGAGAGGAAGTGTTAACTTCCAGTTTCCATGAAGAAAGATACATGGAATGCAAAATGGTGCAGTCGTAAATGTACTATTACCATATTCTCCAGCAACTGAATTCTTTGATATTTACCCAAAGGATTGGAAAAATTAATTATGTCCACACAAAAATTCCCACACTAAATTTATAGCAGCTTTATTTATAATTGCCAAGTGTTGGAAGCAGCCAAGATGCCCTTCGGTGAGTGAATGGATAAATAAACTGTAGCCCACTCAGACAATGGAATATTATTCAGCACTAAAAAGAAATGAGCTATCAAGCCATGATAAGACATGGAGGAAACTTACATACATATTCTCATGTGAAAGAAGCCAGCCTAAAAAAGCTACTACTATGCGATCTCAACTACATAACACTCTGCAAAAGGCAGAGCTATGAGCCAGTGAAAAGGTCCATGGTTGACAAGGCCTGGGCTGGGAGAGGAGGGGCTAGGCAGCCCACAGAGGCTTTTTAGGGCAGTGAAGCTATTCTGTGTGGCATTATCATGGTGGATACAGGTCGCTATACATTTGTCTAAACCCATGGAATGTGGACCACCAAGAGTGACCCCTAATGTAAACTCTGAACTTTGGGTGATTATGATGTCAGTGTAGGTTCATCACTTGTAACGTATTATCTGGTGGACGATGTTAATAATGGGGAATTTGTGCATGTGTAAAAGCAGGGGGTACATGGGAAATCCCTGTACCTCCCCCTCAATTTTGCTATAAACCTAAAACTGCTCTAAAAAATAAAGCCTTTAAGGAAAAAAAAAAAAACTACATTGGACCCAATTGTGCCGAGCAAAGATTGGGGCGAAATTTCTGACACTTAATTCTACCTGTTCACAAGGGACTAAAATAGAATACAACTGAAACCAAAATCCGTAAATAAGCTGGTTTTCACCGCTTAACAAGAATGTTCCACTATATTAGCAAATTTTTTTAACTTTTTTCTTTTGAGAGACACTCATTGCTGTATTAAAATCATACCTTGATTTCAAAGAGAAAGTCTTGTGGATCCTTCTACTTTATGGAGATTTTTACTCATAGTTCACACAGCCTGTTTTCCTGGAAAATATGATTTGCATGCAGTCATTTCTAGCTTTAGCTGTAAATAGTAATGTTGATACCACGATTATATGTTTCAATAGGACTTTGACAACTCCAAATATTTCACTAGGCCTGTACGAAATGTTTGCCTTACAGACCCAAACTGCTCTCCCATAGACATTAATTGGTATCCCTTTGTGGGGTCTGTGGGATGTAGTTAAATGCACATTCAGGAACGATGGCTTTTCCTGCAGACACTGGAGGTATTCTTAGCATGGGATCATCTGACAACAGAAAGCTAACATGATTTTAACCAGCTTTTCTTTGGATAACTGTTAGATTACCATTTCATATTTGTTTGTCGCTGAGGATATAGTGAATTCCTTGAGGACAGCCTGTGTAAATTCAAACTTGCTAGGTTATGAGAAAGAGTGCTATACCATCACTCCATGTAACTAATAATTAGGGGTGACATCTAAGCAGGGTTAAGGTGGTGACATGGAATACCCTCATTTATTATGTTTTTCACTTACATGTGGTTTGCAGTATTTAACTGTGGACTGGAACTGTTCGTCTACACTGGACCGACTCTTAGTGGTGACATACTACTGTGTGTATATCTGTGTGTATTTGTATACTGGGGTGAACCGTGAATCAAGGAAAAATACCACTAAGCAAAAATCTAGACAGAAAAAGAAAACAGAAGCTAGAGATGCTATCTTCAAAAGGAGAAGTCATTCAGAAGGACCTGGTAAGGAGAAACATTAAACCAATGTTTCTCTTAGAATACAGTATTGGTCATATCTACCCAGGGTCAGTTCAAGTACTTAAGTGGTTTCAAGGCCCTAGAATGTAGTGAGAAACAATTTAGGAATTGAGCTCAAAGGGGCATTGTTCATTAAAAGCCATAGTGAGCTTTTCACGCATCATCCGTGTTCAAATATCTGTGTTAGTCTATCCCATGAATGATCTGAAGGCAAAGCTTTGGCTCAGGGGACATTTCCTGATTTCAATGTGTTTAACCCCCAACCACCTACTCTAGGAAGTAGTTTACAAACTGCATTCCAGGTCTCTCTGGTGTCTCAAGATGGTGCCTGGGGCATTATTTGGGGACCTGCATAGAGGAAGGGGGCAGGTGGGGTGGTAGGAAGAGTTGAAGGGGTCCCGGACCCCCCACATCAATCAGCATTAATTTCTCCTCTGTGTAATTTATATATTATGATTCTAAGAAAGAAAGAGTTTTATACTTTGAAAAACACCTGAAAACTCTCCTAATCTTTAGCAAGTGTTTTCTCCATTAGAGTCATTGGGTTCCGATTCAGATTATTTTAGGGGAGATTTTAATAATCTGATAAATTGCATTCTGTCTCTCCCATGAAACTGATCATGCAGCTAGAGGTTACTGCGGAAGGTGGCAGCCTGAGTTTATTAAAGGCCTGAATGATAAGTTACTTAAATGAAATCTGTGACTATATTCAGACATATACAGTAAACGGAATCAGCCTAAGCAAGGGATGATGATGATCTTAAGTGACTTGCACATCCTGAAAATCACTGACCCACAGGAGAAAAATTAGCGAAGAAAAATCACATCCAGTTTATTTTAACTGCACTTAACTATTAAATTAAACTGAGGTTTAAAATACAATCAGGTGATGTGAAATGTATTTAATACATTTAATGGATACTAATCTCACTCTGCTCCCTGTTATCATCAAAGCTGTTTGGGACCGTAAAAAGAAGCAAATTGAGTACAGAAGCAGGGGTGAGCGAGAGAGGAGAGATGAAAAGAGAGAGGGGGTAGAAAATAAAGTCTCTGGAAGAACAGAGAAGAATGGTATTTTCAATACCCTGCTGTCTCCTTGGGCATTAGCATTAAAGTAACTTATCCTCAACACCCCGAGCCTCTAACGGGTCCATTAATCACCATCTAACAAGCTCACCAAGTCCTACTGTATCGGCTTTGGGAAGCTCTGCTCTGAGTGGTGTGCGTGGAGTAGCCCCATCAGTCGGAAAACTATATTCTCAGAAACTGCTTGAAAGAAGAACTTTGTCAGCTCATATACCAGGTAAGAATGAACTGAAGATGAATTTTGATACCAGGGGACAAAGAGATTCATTATTCACATTTTAAGAAAAGACAGAGCTTATTCCTACATAGCCTTTCAATTACTTCTAAATGGGTCATCTACAGTGTTGTGTGATAGAAAATTGTTTGTTCTCTAAATAGTTGAAATATTTTACTGACTTTATTTTTTAAACTTATTTAGCAAATCCTTTAATTGTAGGTAATAGACAGGAAAGCTCAATTTAGCCTTGATCTCTGTTACTTCAAATTTTGAATTAAGGTACTGAGAATTTTTCAACTTTTAAAATATGGTAAATGGCCCACGATGGCTCAGATTTGCAAATTTACCTAAAATATTTTTATGCTCAGAACTCATTGTCCTCCCACGGACTTTTCTCTCGGTCAATAGAGGTTGTTATTTTGATGTTTCATTTTCCTTTTTATGTTCATGGCTACTCTATCTGAAAATAAAATCAAGAATGATACACATAGGCTGAAAATTAACTTTTCCATAATACCTTGAATGGATAAGACTGCTGGAAATAATCCTGTCCTCCAAAGTAAAGGGGAAAGAAAATGAAAGAACACACGGTCCGAGAAAGAAGAAAAACATAAAAACTAGGCAAGTAGATAAAATATAATTAAATATTATTATCAATTTTTTTTAAACCTGGGTGATAAAGATGAGACTGTGATTTAAAGTATCTAAAATGTTTTTCAGTAAATTATGGCTAACAACAGAGATTGTTGAATGTCAGAAACAACAGAGTAAGTAATAAAACTCATCCTTTCAAAGCCTTCAATTTAGGATTAAAATGCAGGGACACACATGACAGCAGCCCCTTCATGTCCCT
Source organism: Mormoops blainvillei (assembly GCA_004026545.1). Lineage (NCBI taxonomy): Eukaryota > Metazoa > Chordata > Mammalia > Chiroptera > Mormoopidae > Mormoops > Mormoops blainvillei. The sequence continues at coordinate 25,558 of PVJD01011323.1, read as the reverse complement.
TCCATTTTCACCATTTTTATTGTTCATCAGTTGTGTACAATTCTTTCCAAAAGAACATGAGAGGTTAGTTCTTTCCCAAGGTAGTGGTTTCCATGACTACAAGGTAACTGGGATTAGTGGAATTCAAATTCAGAGGGAGCTACCACCATGGTGAATGTCAGTAATGCTTCTCTGTCGTACACTTGTCTGGGTGACTATCCAGAGATGAGGTCAGCTTTGCAATACTGTGTTTGGTAGACATTTGTTGCTTTTGCCTTTTTAGCATTCATCTGCCCTTCTCTAGCACTTAGAACTGCTCCTTCTTAACTTTCACTCCATGTTCTTTGTAATGAATTCATTTGAACTCATTTCCAAGAGCAGGCATTTGACCCAGCCCTCATTCTCTTGGGCAAATGACCCAATCCATTAGAATTCAACTAAACCCCAGCGCCTTTGCTGGAACTCTTAGGGGTGGGCTCTCTCCTGGGCTGCCAAATGCCCATATGAACCTCCAAGAAGCCATCATTTTACTACTTGGAGGTAGTCTGCCTGAGAATAAATCCACTCAAAAGAAGGAAATGTTGACATTAACTGAACACCTGGATTTACTCGTGACTCTTCCACTCTTAGACTCTGCAACTTCATGAATCAATGTAACTCCAATCCTGGTTTTCGTTTGGCTTTTCTTTACTTTTATCAATTTGAATTGGGTTTCCATCATTTACATCGATATTCTTATAAATATTAAATGTAAGAGACTACATTTAAGAAAACTATTAGTATCTTAAAGTAATGCATAAAAATATTAGAATAACTTAAGGGATCTATAAAGCAAGTCACTAGACAAATGGTTGAAGAAACTGGGGATCTATGGCTTGGGAAAGATAAAGTCAGAAATATATTGCCCTCAGTATTTTGAAGGATATTACCTCAAAGAGGGAGTGGATACTCTGGTGAGAAGCAGTATTGTTACAGAAGAGATTCCCCTTTAGGGCAGCACAGAGGTCTCAATGGTTCTAAAGTGTTTGGAACTCATGTTGTCTATGACTCAATCACTGGAAATGGGATTTCTTTGTTATTCTGTGATGCACTCCATAATACTAGGATAGCATGCCAAGAAAACTCAGATTCACTCCACAGAGGTCCGGGTTGTGTGGCAGGAGAGAAAAGAGCAAGTGAGAATGCACTGTATTTTGAACAGTTTTCTGGAACACTGCCATCGAGTTATAAGACATATCTGGAAGTCATATACATTCAGCCCAATTTCCTTCTGGCTTAAAATTATTCAAGGAAGTATGCATACCTGTTGCACGCACTAATATCATAGAGGATGCTTGCTGAGACTGTCGCAAGAACATCAGCAGCTATGTAAAACCAAGTAACATCTCTGCCGCTGTCCATTGGAGAACTAAGTTTTCTAGGAAAAAAAATTTGGGATGAATAGACTTTTACCCAGATTGAATAAAAGCCCCAAGAATCTGATGCACATTTTATTGGCTACCAGCTCACAGTGGGTGCTAAAAAGTTTTGGCTGGGAGACTGACCAGTTATGTCTGCAATAATCTCAAAATATTTTAGCTATGAAAATATGATGGATTTTATTAGTTAAGTGGGTGCTAAGACATCTGGAATCATTTCCATAAAAAGTAAGGATTAGGCAGTAAAACATTTATTTAATTATTCTAGCTTCTGGTATTTACTACTAAATTGGCTAGTGGCTGTGATGTGCAACAGATACAACAAGCACCAATTACTCTTATGAAAGTGAAGGATTTAATAGATGAGTTTATAAATATGTGAGTGAATATAGATATTACAGAATCTGATATTTGAAGGGAGCTCAGGGATGATTAGGGAAGGTGCAGTTGACTTTCCCAAGGTCATATAACTAATATATGGGCTAGTTTCCAATAAGATTTATCTTTTTCTTTCTTTTATATAAAAATTGAGTTTTTGAGGTTATTTCTAGCCTGTCTTCTCCATTTCTGTTTTGGCTACCTTAGTAATAATAGATATAACTTAGCATAACTTTTTATTAGTCTGCCGGGGCTGCTGTAACAAAAATACCACAGGCTGGGTGACTTAACAAAAATTTATTTCTCACAGTCTGGAAGCTGGAAGTCCAAGATCAAGGTGCTTTCCAGTTTGGCTCCTGGTGAAGCCTCTCTTTCTGGATTACAGACCTGGTCTTTCCTCTGCGTGCATGTGCAGAGAAAGAGATCTCTGGTGTTTATTCCTCTTTTCAGAAGGATACTGGTCCAACTGGATCAGAGCCTCACCCTTATGACCTCATTTAACCGTAATTATCACCTTAGAAACCCCATCTCCAAATATAGCCACACCGAGGGTTTGAGCTTCAACACATAAATTTTGGGAACCCATAACAAGCACTTATGTGTGTCAGCCACTGCTCTTTGTGTTTTTATTTACTTATTCATACACCATTTAGAAAATCTGTTTGTTACCTAATTGTGTTACCCAATACCTATTATCTCTATATTTCAGGTGGGGAAACTGAGGCATGGTACATTTAAATGACTTGCTCACAGTCGTGTGGAGGAATAGAGCCAGGTTTTAAGAGCAAACAGCCTGGCTCTGGAGCCTGGCTGAATCCACCCCTGACCATACATTCTCTCTTCATCCCTCCTCATAACACCTTTATGTCAGGAGCTACAACAGATCCTGGCTCTACTCATTTGTTACGTTAGTCTATTTGTCAGACTCCAGCGGGAGTTATTTTCCTACGAAATCTCACTGGGTCAATATCTGCCCATTGGTGGCCCCATGTCCCCTGCAGTGTAGGATCTACCGTAGGACAAAGTCCTCGGTCCTTCATATTGCGTAGAAAGCCCCCGTGAAGCTGCTCCTTCTTCCCTCCCCAGCCACATGTTCCGTTGAGCCCACCAAATTTGTATCATTCTGTGAATGTGCCTTTGCTGCTTTCTCAGCTGACAATGACCTCCTCTCCCTTCCTTTCCACGTAAGGTGCTACGCCTTCTAAACAAATCTCATCGGGACTCAGGGTGCCCCAATGACACTGTCCTTACTGTACCCACACACCCCTCCTTCCACACCTGAACATGGTGTCAGTTGCACCATGTCATTTTTGTTTGCTTACATGTTATTCATTTGCTTTCCCCTGGTAGACAGAATTTCCCTGGAGGGAAAAGGCTGTGTGTGTGTTATTTTTGAATGCCTAGTTCCTAAAATTAATCTGGATATATGTGACAGCCAATATTTGCTGAATGGATGGTTACTCAAATATTATGGTCCGGATTAAATGCATTTGTTTGTAGCTAACCAAAGCAAAGCCCACTGGAATTCAATTTTATTGACATCTTCCTATTAGCAGAAGTAGGAATAGATGGCATCTCTACTGAGGACCCCGCATGGAATGCAGATCACTCCTTCTTGGCATGTGGTTAGCATGTCACTAGTTAGACATAGACGGAACTCTAGTAAAGAATTTGAGTATTTAAAGACACAAAAATAGTTGCTCAACTGTTCTAAAATATTGTCTCCTTTGTTAATGTTACCTTTGGAATGAATTTGTTTTGTTAATTGTCTCATAATTAATTTGATTTCTGGAATAAATATAAATATGCTCCAGCTTTATAACATAGTTTCATAACAGAAATAATAATAATATTCAATCATAGGGTCACATTCATGTATAGAAAACTGAAATCTGTACCTATGGCATACAACTGATGAATCTCACTCATATGGTGATTTTTTTCTTTTTTTTTTACTAATGATAATAATTTATAGCTAGGCAGTTCTTCATAGTTTTCAAAGCATTTGCACATATTTTTTATTTGATTCTCAAAGAAATTATGTAAGGTTATTGAGAGAGAGGGCAATTTTTCTTCCACTTTACCTCTAGAAAAGCTAAGATTTAAAGGGATTTATAGGTGATAGAGCTATGGCTAAAAGCCAATTTTTCTGCCCCGGTGCATTTTCATTTCCTCTACCTAACACTGCCCTTAATCACATACAACAATTGTAAAGCAAGTGATAAAATTACCCTTGCTTTAGAAATATGTTAACTTGTTTAAGGTAATATTTATATACAGAAAATGCATATATTTAGGGTGATAAAAGTATAACTGGATATATTGTAACAGATATGAAATCAAGTCACTCCCTTATTCAGAAAATAGACACCTAAAAATTAGTTTTCATTAAATAAAATCATTGGTGGAAAAAAAAGGAATTCTGAACTGTTTTACTGTTATTTAAAGAGGAACTGAAGAGCTGGCCAACAACACAGGCATGCATTCATTCATTCATCAAGCCTTGGCACGCGATGAACAACGGCTCCCTACAGGTAGGTGTTCCTGTTTTAAATGTTTCAGTATCTGCCGATTACCAAAGTACAGAGATATGATGAGAACGGCCTATGAACAAAATAAAGATAAACAGGCCACATTGCAAAGATGGCTGGGGTTGGTTCCTACACATGATTTAAATGAATTTTAAGGGAAGATAATACCTGTCAGGCAGAAGATAAAGTGGGATGTGGAATCATGTGAAATGCTAGGCGTCAACTCCCCCCTTTGCCAATTTGTTCCGTTTTTTACCTAAATATCTCTCCTGCTCTGGACCATGAACTGTTGGGGCACGGCAAATGTACCTGCACATGGAAAGGTACAGGGTACTAGAGTTATAGCTAAGTGACATATCTTATGATTGAAAAGAATCAGGAATTTTAAACCTGTGTCCCAGGAGAAAAAGAAAATAATTCATGGAGTGCTAACTGCACATGAACTGCTACCCAAAGTGCTTTAAAAAAAAATTTTTTTTTTATTGCTGTTCATGCACAGTTGTCCCCATTTTCCCCCCATTGCTCTCCTCTGCCCCATCCAAACCCGCACTCCCAAAGACATTCCCCACTCCACTGCCCTTGTCCATGGGTCCTTTGTACATGTTCCTTGACTTGACTCTTTCCCTTCCTTACCCTGTTATAGCTCTACCCTCTCCCTTCTGGTCCCTGTCAGTTTGTTCTTTATTTCTGTGTCTCTGGTTTTTTTGGGTTTTTTTCTCATTTGTTTGTTTTGTTGATTCAGTTCCACTTATAGGTGAGATCACATGGTATTTGTCTTTCACTGCCTGGCTTATTTCACTTAGCATAATGTTCTCCAGTTCCATCCATGCTGTCACGAAGGGTAGGAGCATCTTCTTTCTTTCTGCTGCATAGTATTCCATTGTGTAAATGTACCACAGTTTTTTGATCCGCTCATTTACTGATGGGCACTTGGGCTGTTCCCAGCACTTGGCTATTGCAAATTGTGCTGCTATGAACATTGGTGTGTATAGGTTCTTTGACTTGGTCTTTCAGGATTCTTAGGGTATAACCCCAGCAGTGGAATCTGTGGATCCAAAGGCAGTTCTATTTTTAGTTTTTTGAGGAAATGCCATACTGTTTACCACAGTGGCTTTATATGTGCTGCTTTGTTTTCTTACTAAACAACTCCATGAGGATAGGATGAATAGCCAGGTATGCATGCAGGTCAGAGCTCACCTGCCCCAACATCCTGTCCTACCAAGGAGATCTATAAGGTGACTTGCTTGGAGTATAAAGTACATTGTGACAGGGTCACTATTAGAACACAAAGCTCCTAATTCCAGTGTCATGCTACTTCCCTGATAGACCACACTTGCTTCCATGTGGTTCTTAGTGGGGAAACCACAAAGACAAGTGTTCATACTCATAGAAGAAAGGGGAGGCTAGAGTGTTACCCTCTGAAGACAGGTGTTGCATGTGATTCCACCAGAGTAGGAAAAAAATGGTGGCAAAACATTGGGGTCAACTTGGTAGCTCATCCTCTGGTAACCAAAATGAAAATGCAGCAATGTTCAGGTTTATCGTAGTTATTTACTTTTCTTCCAAACTCAAATACTTTGACACAATGAAAAAATAAAGAGGTAATTTTCTAGGATGGTTTTCTAGATAATTAGAACAGCAGCCCACAAATTCTGCATTCCTCAATCCAAAATTACTCAAAAAAAATGCTTTGACATTTCACTGCACTGTGTAGACCCAGCCTAGTGTACAGGTCTACCCGGTGAAGTCAACTCACTCTAGCTAATGCCAACTCCCCTTTTTCTCAAAGTCATATTTTTGGCCCAAGTAGCTTGTGCATTTATGTCATTGTGGTAATGTTCTACATAATTAATAAAGCTTATTTTCAGTTTAGATGACAGTAAATAAATGAGGGGCATGGAAATAAAAGGTGGCCAACACTTAGTCATGCAGCCTACAATGGGGGAAGATTAAAGCTGCTTTGGAAGTCTTGTTGAGACCAGAATATTCTGCACTGAGGTTTTAGTGCTTTTTTAAAACCAAAAATAAATATTCACAAGGGGCAAGGGTGATGAGAAAGGGCACATCAGCCTTTGTCTTCAAGGGAGTTGCAAAACAAGACAGAGACCAATAATCCTCTCAAATGGTGAAGAAAAGGGCTTTGTCATACTTAAAAAGCAGCTTCCTGAAGAACAGAAATTTTAGCTCCACGGGTCCTGATAGATCAAGGTACTTCCTGATCTCCACAGGTGATGGAACCTATAGACTATGATGAAGACAACCTTAAGTAGATAAATCCCTCAAGAAGCCATTATTATCTCAAAGCACTGATTTACGTTTTATGATGTCCATTCTTAACATAATCAAGTTCACACAGCTTACCTGCTGCAATGGAAAATTCGAGTGACCAGAAATCTGAATGATCTTGGTGGCCTCTAGCACATATTTAATAAATTCATCACATTTCTCAGGTCTTATTGTATTATTAAAGTCATAATGACTAAAGAAATGTTTCTGTGATTTTAGTTAGATGGATGAGGAGTCAAATCTTTCCCTTTAATAATATGTTCCAATATAACAGGCTTATTGAAATATAAAATGCATTATCTATAAAGAATGGGGGCTTTACACATTCTCTCATTTAATCAAATAGTAATTAACATTCCACGTGTGTCCCTCATGCAATTGTAATGATCTGATGATTTCCAGCAGATAGGAGCTCGTGGGGACAAATTCAGAGGCCTAAAATCCCCCAGTGCTATGGCTTACAAGGCTTGACTTCAGCTCACAGGAGATTTACATTTCCATCTCTAGGAATCACTACATTTTCCTCCTACAAAACAGGTGATTGCATCTGCTTCATTCTTGGGGGTCTGTTGCAGTACAATTATATGATGCCTCCTTGTCCACAGGCTGTATCTTGCTTTCATGCCTGCTTCAATCATTTTGCCTGACAAATTCAGCCTCTCAGAAGACAGTTGAGAATGGCCAGTCATTCCCTTGTCCATTTATTTCAATGATTCTGGGGCGCTCACTGTCAGATGGACTCTTCCTCCTTTAAAATAGGAACACTCTACCTAGATGCAGAGTAGGCTGGCAGATCGGCTCCTGATGGTGGGCATGCTGGGTATGGGTCAGATATCATCACCCACTGGTGGTTACCATTCTTTTATAGATAATGCATTTTATATTTCAATAAGTCTGTTATATTGGAACATATTAATAAAGGGAAAGATTTGACTCCTCATCCATCTAACTAAAATCACAGAAACATTTCTTTAGTCATTATGACTTTAATAACACAATAAGACCTGAGAAATGAGATGAATTTCTTAAACGTATGCTAGAGGTTACCAAGATGGCCTCACTTAATATTTTGTCCAGTGATCACCGAAGGATCATACATCATAAAACTCAAACAGGAAACATTGGGTTGATAGGTTTCTTAGTGCAATGACATCCTTTCCTGTCTATATACAAAGCACAGGAAAATGAAGAAGAGGCAACTTGCAGGAGGAGACCAACTTGACCCATTTGTTTTGTTGGTTGAGCTTTTTTTAAACAGATTAGTTATTATTGCATTTTGAATTCATTCTTAGTTTATTCTTCCTTCTCCTTTTGTCTTCCTTTTCACAAATAAACATATGGAAATGATTGACCTGGTTTTTCTTAGAAGTTTCTTAGAAACTTGAACTAACTTGTAATACTGCACAGCCATCTGATGCACTCCAACCAACCTCCAGGACTTACAGCTGAATTTGCCTTAAAACTCCCTATAAGAACATGGTAGCACTTCTGGACTTTAGACAAGTGATGCCCAAATTTGATTGCTAATCACAATTCCTGAAGAACTATTTAAAAATATAAATAAGTGCATGTCAGTGCCACACATCCCAACTCAAAGAGAATCTGTGTGTTTATTGTTGCTCAGAGAGAGGGTTTATCTCTACAAAAGAGTCCACTTGGCAAGTCCCTCCCAGAAAGGCAGTAATTTACTTCTTTTGAGGAAAATATCTTCCTTCATTCTTTCCTTCCTGCCTTTTCTATTTTTCTCTATAAATATATATAATTATAAGATATAAAGGATGTGATAAGAAAATAGAGAACTAACTGCAGGTGTTTCACATACTTTTTCTCAAACATATACCCAATATCCTTTGGGACAGTCAACATAAAGATAAAGAAACAGAGGGTCAGAGGAGCTCCATAATTTCTAACACTACACAGCTAATGGTTGTCAAAACAGAGACTGAAACCCAGACCTCTGTGATTTCAAAACCCTCGCTCCTTCTGTTCCATTAAATTGACAAATATGAAAAAACTGTGAATTATTTTTGTTTTAAAATGCTATCATGGCTAGTGTAGCTCAGTGGATTGATTCCCTGAGAACCAAGAGGTTTACCCGTTTGATGCCCAGTCAGGGCACAAGCCTGGGTTGCAGGCCAGGGATGTGCAAGGGGCAACAGATAAATGTTTCTCTTAAACATTGATGTTTATCTCCCTCTCTTTTTCCCTCCCTTCCCTTCTCTTTAAAAATAAATAAATAAAACCTTTTTAAAAATTCTATAGCTATTAGCATGTTTGCTTTTATTTTTCCTTCCCAACCTTTCTTCTGTGTGTGAGCTTCCAAGTATTATATATACAATTAATAACCTATTCCACTTAAGGACACATCTTTCATCAGATCTCATTATTATACAATCATTATAACCATCCTTTGTCTGTGACTATTATACATGTGTTAATAGGTTACCTAAATGCTCCCAAGTTGTTGGAAGTTAGCTTACTATCAGTTACCCACTTTAAACACCAGTATGTCCAATAGGTTTTGCTGCTAGATGTGTCTCCAGGCTGTAGGGGGGCGTTGGATCTGCACTTTGCATGAATGTCTCATAGTTTGCACCTTCTCCTGGGAGGCATTACAAGGATGTGTGGTCCTGCTGCTGAAGAGAATGATGTTTCAAAACACTAACCATCTACTGCGCATGTTCAGAGTAAGAGTTGATTAGCACAGACTGGGCATTTAACTCCACTAGTAAGGCTAGCGTTGGTGATAGTATCAGGTTAAGCTGGCAATAATAGTGTTGTGGACTGAATGTATGTGTTCCCCTAAAACTCCTATGTTGAAGCCTAATCCCCAATGTGACAGCATTGGAGGTGAAATCTTTGGGGGATAATTAGTTTAGATGAAGCCATAAGGGTGGGGGCCTCATGATATGAATAGTGTCCTTACAAAAAGAGAAAGAGACCGACCAGAGCCCTCTAACTCTACAGCATGAGAACACAGAGAGAAGATGGCCATCTGCAAGCCTGAAAGCCAGGAACTGAATCTACCCATACCCTGATGTTGGACTTCCAGCTTCCAGAACTGTGAGAAATAAATGTTTGTGGTTTAAGCCATCCTGGTTGTGGTGGTTTGTTATGGCAGTGGGAACTCACAGATACAAGTAAAGATTAAGAAAAGTACACAGACTTAAGAGCTAGTTATGAAGTGTCCTTGCAGAAAATGTAGGGTACAGATGGTACAATTACAAGGGTTAGTTGATGAAGTTAATGAAAGTAATATTTAAAACAGTAAAGAAAGTGTTAAGCAAACAAACAACAGTAGTTATGAACTCTTGGCTTGAAGTGAGTTTTGCCAGAACCACATCTATGGAAGAGGGTCTGCTCTACAGGGTGTGGCTAGAAGTCCGCAAACACAGACAAAGCCGTGGCTCAGCAGAGAGGAATGGGGGCAGAAAGACTCCACCATCAGCCCTTCTGTGACTCTTTGGCAGTGTTCATCAAAGAAGCCAAGAAGACCAGAGAGCACCATCCATGGAGGTGAGCTCTAGGAGCCCATACAGGGCAAAAGGTGGCGGAAAGTGGATTTAGAGAGACATGATAACAATCACCAGCATAATCTGTCCTTTCTACCAAGTACAATAAAATTTGTCCTTCTTTTAGATGGAAAAAATTTGCATACCCACACAGGCAAATTCATTTCCCATCAACCACTCTCTCCTCATAAAATGATGTCAATTTAATCATACTTCCACCAAGAACCAAAATCATATATTATCCATCTCCAGAGCCCTTCATGTAAAGTAAGAGGGGAAAAAATGGCATAGGGGAGGGAAGAAAGGATAAACATACAATCCAGAAGCTATAGCCCCCCCTTTAGAAGGCCTGAATTCACCATTCTAGCTGTGTTCACTCACCTAAACAGGCACTCAGCCAGCATGTTGGTCCAGAAAAAATTTTTGTTTGATTTTGTTGATTTGGTTTTGAAGCTAAATCCTACTAATGAAGAATGGAAATACTTAGTGGTCTCACATTTATTGATTTCCTATTATGTCCCATTGACCATTATAAAGGAACACAGGAGTAGTAAGCAGAAACTTCCAGAGAATTTCCAGATTTCAGAGACAATCCTCCAGCCCTCACTATGTAAAATCAACCCAGTTTCCCATCAATAGTTGTGATTAACCACACTGAGTCACACAGTGACCTCCTTCTGGGTCCCTCAGGCCATGAAATTAGAAGTCCACAATGGCTAGGGATATCCTTAGCTTTTAACTCAGTAAAACCAGGCAGTGCTCCCAGAAGCATTTCTCCCTTGTGCACCAGGTATCCAGATACTGCAAGTCCAAGACCCAGAGATGAGAAGAAGATTTCTGTAAGTAGGTTATTAGGTATGATGTAAAATAGCATTCCTGCATCTACCTTTGACTCCTGCACCTGCAGGGTTTAGCTGTTGGAGAAAAGAATACCATACCTTGGCTACTGGTTTAAGGCATGTACAATGATTTGTAGGATAGTGGCATAACCTTGCAGGGTGTTCCTTCTTAATTGGTGGTATGAGTGAGCCTTCATCATACTTACTATACTTACCAAAGTGTAATGCCAGCTACTTCCGTGTGATGAGGAGACCAGTAAATCTATTGCCAAAGTCCCTTTGTCAAAAGTGTGTTCCTGAGGCAATGGTCTCTGTGATAATCAGTTAATGAGTTAGGCTTTCTCTAAGTCCACAAAATGAGGATGTTGGCACAAGTTTTGTGGGTAGGGTTGGCAGGTAAGCATTTGGACTGCTGTGATGACAAATCACTGCCCCTCCATGATGAAATAGTTTTCATATAATCAATATCCAATATGTGGCTGGGTCCACCTTGTAAGAAACTGTGACATAGCAAGGATTCAACATTGGCCTCTTGCATTAGCAGGCTGGGCACTTGGAAGTGGTGAAGCCAGATTAGCCCTAGAGCAAAGGAACCTGTGTTGTTAGTCTCACACATGAACCCATTGCTGCTGGCAGGGTCACTTGTGTGAGATGCCTTGGGCAAGCACAGAGTACCTGTGGGAAATTACTAACAGTGTTATACTAACAGTGTCATTTTGTCTACCAATTGTTGAGGGCCTCCCCTAAAGTGAACATCTCTGGTTGGTATTTATATGACACAATATCTTTATTCTATATAATTATTCTGAATGGTCCATCCCCAGGTCTCCTGGTCACCAACCTTCCAAGTATCCACTGTCCAGGAATCAGACCTGAACATCTGGCCATCTATCTCCCCTTCTATGAACCAGTCAACCAGACAGATTCCTGGAGTTTATGGGCATAAACTTCCTCGACCACTCTAAGGGGAGTTGGGGTAGAGCAGCCAGAAACTCTTGGCTGGTGTAAATATACCGTGACAGCTTACCTTTGAGCCAGGTTTTTCCTTCTTTGTTAACTCATTATAAGGGATCCCTAGGAGGCTTTCAGGAATGGACCCTGTGGGAGTGGATCCTGGAAAATTTACTTGTGCCCAGTGTACCTGCTCGGGTCAGTCTTGTGTATGCAATTTCCATGTTATAATGAAATGCCGTTTGCATATTCAAAATTCAAATTTTATGCTCCAATGCTTTGTATAAACCTGAAATTCAACAGGTTGTGTCTCACAATTGCTGACATCCCGTGTGAGCAATTGGTCATCCCATGGTCAGGAGCTCAGTCTCTACCAGGGTCTAGAAGCAAACCAGGGGTAGCTTTTCAAATGCAGAATATTGTCCTCAGGAACAGGCATGATCTTCTCAAGGTCCCTAAGCCTGTGTGTGATTCTCCTATTGGAGATGGCTGGAACCTCTGAAAAGCCCGTCCCTCTGCCACAGGTACTTCTGAGTCCACTGAGTCTACTGGGGAGTAAGGTCCTCATTGGCAGACAGTCTCCACCTTACCTTGGGTCTAAGCAGAGCCTTCTCTTTCTCCAGGTTCTTTTCAAATGTGGAGAATTGATTGAGGGCTAAGAGAAGTTAGGACAACAAAACCTAACATAACATATATTGCATCAAAATCTACAGAGACCTCTGATGGCTATGCCCCTCAACTGGCCTCTTACTTTAAAGGAGACAACCCTACATTCAAGACAGGTGGACTCTGAGGAGTGTCCCCAACCAGGTAGACATCTAGACAACCAGTGATTACACCCATGCTGGCATCAGGTTGCTTGTAAACACCACCCCCCAAGTCCATTCACCATGAAGTTACTGGTATAACAGAAGAGCATAATGTTCTGTGGGTAGTCAAGGCTCCTCCAGACTTGGGTGAAAAAGCAGTAGGTTGGGCACAACCCTGTGATATGGCAATAAAGTTTTATGATTCCCCTGGCAGATGAAGGTAAGTTTTGTGGGATTACTTTTATTGATGGGCATTGTAAAGAGTTTTTTCAATCAGTGGGTGCAGGGTGCTTATCAGTGGCCAGAAGCTATGTTAATTTATTCTAAGGAAGATACCACATCTGGTATAGCAGTTGTCATTATCATCACTGTTGATTACCTTTTGATAATCCAAGTCATTCTGCTAGACCCATCTGGCTTTTCTACTAGGCAAACAGATGAGTTCATTGGAGGAGTGATAGAAATCCCCACCTCTGCATCATGACCCCTCAATGGAGGCATGAATCTCTGTTACTCCCCCCAGAAAATTTGATTTACTATTTTGAGGATGAGGGCATTTCCGGGAACATCCCTGTGGGTCTTTCTTATCATAACAGTCCTTATTCCAATTGTAAGAAGACTCACATGGGAGCCTAACAGGTATTTAATATAGTTGTAGCCTCCAGGACTTTGGAGATAGCCCCCAAGATAAGCCCATGGCCTAACTGAATCCTCTGTGAAACAGGCTCATGCTACAAGTCTATCCAGCACCTACTACTTTAAGCCCCCTTTTGGTCAACAGACCACTGTGGTCATCTGGGTCTCTAGAGATTAACATCCTATCGGAGATACTATCCAGTAATCCCTAGAAAGTCTGGGTAGTTCCCATTCTCCAGTGCACAGTTGTCCTGTTGATACACCACAGGTCTTTCTGGGGGAGGCTTGCAGGGTAAGGCATGGTCTGTCTTGGTGAGTGCCAGGGTTTTCCCAAACGTCTGCTGAGATAGACTGAGGAATCTTTACTCAGCTGGGGGAATTTAAAGGGGACCAGAACTGGGCACAGTGGGTGGTACAGAGGCAAGGGGGCAGGGGAAATCCAGAGCCCCATCTGTGACATGTGGGATTTAAGGTGCTTTGAAACATTCAAGTGGAAATGTCTAATAAACACTTGGATACTTGAGTCTGAGCCAGAAATTGAAATGGGAGGGCATTAGCAATTGGATGGTTATTGAAGACATCAACCTAGATATGAATTTAGTGGAAAGGCAACGTTTAAGGCTTAAGTGAAAAAGAGGCCCCAGCAGAGAGGTGTAAGGAAAATCAGCAGGGGAAGCTTAGGGAAACCAGAAAGGGGGGATTCTGTAGAGACTATGGGAAGAAAGTACTTCAGAAAGGAGGAAGTGCATCCAATGCTGATGGAAATTCAAAATAGAATGAGGACCAAAAAAAAAAGCCTCTTTGATGTGGTGACGTGGAGACAACCGGTGACCTTTGGAAGAGCTGTTTCTGTGCAGTTCTAAGGGCAGAAGCCAGGCTGGGTGTGCACCGTGCACAACAAAACATCGCCTTTGTCACATAATTCCATCCTTCAAAAACCAAACGGCTTAACATGTTCTGAGTTTATTTTGTGTGTGTTGATTCTGACTCCTCCCTCATCACATTTCATAATTCACATGACAGTTGTCATTAGCCACTGACAATCCTCTTGTCTAGTTTGTTCCAACATAAATTTGTCTCATGCCTCATCAATATACCCGTGAAGCCTGTTCAAAGGGGTTAAAGTTCCTGAGTAATGTATTTGTCTCCTATGTTTCTGTGATCATAAAAAGAAGTAGCAGAAAGTCAGCTATGAGGTGCTTAGTGTCCATGCTTAGTCATTAACCATCCATCATCTATTGCAAAGAAAAATCAGCCTGAAATTCTTCTTGCAAAACCTCACAGCCTTTAATTCCTCCTACTAACTATATCCAGAAACTCAGAAATGTGTACATTTTGTTTTGTTTAGCTTTCCTGGGCTTTTTTTTTTTTTTAAACATCAGAAATAGTCATCCATGCCTCTGCATGGATGATTATTTCTCTCTTCTGTGAGTTGGTACAGTAATAAATCTCTATACCTGCTGACTGTTACATTGTGATTCATAGTTGAATTACATTTGGGCATGAAATCAGAGTATTAAGTCCCCTTGGGAGTTTAATTCTTCCAAAAACATGGGTGAATCTGAGTACACGTGAGGTTGGGTAACACAAGGATTCCAGAGTGGATAGGACTGTAGTATTTATGTGTAAAGACCATTAATGCCTAAGCAAAGTTTGGCTAACTAAGCATAAAACAGGGACTTAATTACCCATAAATCTGGATCAAGGTACACCCGAGACAGAACCCAGCTAAGAAAACTAGAGATTGGCTGACAGTACCCAGAGATTATTAAAACCATTTTGTACAAAATGAGGAAGTTTAATAGAGAGATTCATTCCCATGGCTTTAGTCATTTGTTTGGACATACATGGCATTCTTTTGGTTTCTACATCTCACATTCATTACAGAAGTGGTTTGGTTTTCTGTAAACCTGAATTGTTTTCATGTGATAAGAACTGACATGTGGTGCAAATTCCCTTGACTTCTGGAATGCAGATCAGTCAGTAGCCAGGAGACGAATCCATCAAATTGTTAACATCTCTTGAGACACAGCTTTTAAGTGGAAAATAAAACTACCTTTTTCATGTGGAAGACAGAAGTCTGAAGATGACTCATCAAACAGACTTAGAAATGATAATGAATTATAAATTGGATAGTATGCCATGTTAGGTTGGTCAGTAAACAGTGATCTGAGGTTACAACTCCCCATGTACGTCATACTTAAGAACATAGGATCACAGAGCCATTGTTTCCCCACGTCGGACACAGCGTTCTCTTAACAGCGGGTGCAAATAAAGTGTAGCCATTATAGGAGGAGAATAATTTAATTATTACCAAAAATAAAAAAATAATATTTCATTACTAGTAGTAAAATAATTTGCATTATAATTGTCATTCCATCAAATTATATGCAAGGTCTACAAAAATAATTTTTATTTGAGTGAAGCAAAAATCGAGCCTATATATTTTTTCCTAATGAGAATTTTTTGATATTTTCCGAATGTTTGGGTAAGTATTTTTTCTAAATTAAAAAGACTGTACAGTTTTACATAAAAAACAATCTTATGAAACCGAAATGTCCCTTTGAGAACTTAATAATTAATTCCAATGAAGACAAACTTGAGTCGACTCAGAGAAGCAGAAGCATAAATATTGACACAGACAAGTGGTGTGTGATTTGGCCAGCTGCCCGAAATTCTTTCTCAAGGTGAGCATGGAAGTGTTAGGTTAAGACAACTGAACAGAGCAGAGCGCACCAAGGAAAAGGTTCTATGGGAAAAAGTAAAGTAACTTATCATAGTAAAGGAACTATAACTAGGGAAGGGAGAAAAAAACTTTTAAAAACTCGAGTGTTAAGAAATTTCCCACCATTAAAAGAGACACAGACAAGTGAGAATGATGCGAGAGTAGATAGTGTAGGCATTTTTTCTTATTTTTATATTTCTGAAATGTGTTAAATATGCATGAATTTTTAAGAACATTTAAAATCAGTCAGTCATTCAATTTGCTCAACATTAAAATAATTGTGTAAAAAAAGAATTGGGCTGTTATGGGTCCCCTAACTAACAAGCACTTGAAAACCCGCGGTCTTACGCAAAACACTAGTACTTCCAGCAACAGTGTTAGCTGTACTCAGTAACTTCACAGTGACAATACAGTGAGCTGCTAAGGAGATTGTCCTTTATGCGCATTCTCCTGCCCGTGTTGGGAGTAGTCCTGTGAAGCAGGTACTATTGTTCTCCAGGCGAAGTTGCTGAGAATTTCAGTCATCAACGGATGTCTAACCATTATTGGACGAATAGCCCCTCAGACACACCTCAGAACTCAGCCTGAACCATTACACAGGCTGTCTCCTCCAAGCTCCTGGAAAACTTTCATCATGAGTCATTCAGTGAAAATAATCTTGAATAGTATTGTATGTATGCGAAGCACCTTGAAAAACAAGAGAACCTAAAGGATTTAAAACACACAGCAAAGCAGTTCTGTGTCCTCACTTTAGCAAATTCTGGGTTGGTAGTCAAACGTGGATTTTTCTTTGCTATTCTCATATTAAGGTTGTGTAGGGATGCTTAACAATTGTTGACTCCAATTTGCAGAGGAGTGTTGCTTAAACAAGACCAAATACCTTTTCTTTACTTCCTTTTCAATATGTTGTCTTAAACTGGCTTGTTAAACACTTCAATGCTCTCTTTAACGGTCTAAATTATAATGAAGACGATCAAAAAAGCAATTGTCTCCAATTGACCACAATAAAACACTGCTATTATCTTTCTCCTCTTTTTCTTTCTTTTTTTATTATGAATAATTTTCCAAATGTTTCATGTTGTACTTTCTTAAAAATATTAGACAATGTCATTAAACAAATTAGCCATTGGCTACAGTTTACTGTTAATTCTAAGATTTAGTTGGGGAGATGCTTTGTGCAAAATACAGGTAATTAAGAAGCATATACCAGGATCTAGAAACAGGAGAGTGATGTATTTCTTTCTTCAGGGCATATTTTACAAGGCAGGGAGAAAGACCCATAAATCCACGGGGAAGAACGCTTGGTCTGGAGCCAGCATTTGGCTCTGCCACAGCCAGCTGCCTGACCTGTGAGATCCGATGACCACGACAGCGATGCTCTCCTCAGAGGCTTTTTGTTGCGGAGAAACAGACAATGCACTTAAAAGGCGTGTAGTCAATGCTCAGTAAATGTTGCTATGCAAATACTGAAAAGCTTTGGAAAGAAAGAAAGAGCAACACCAATTCGAGTTCTGAAGGGTGTCTTGGTCTGCAAGTACAAAATGCCATAAATATTTTAAACAGAACACTGTATGCTATTAAGTCTAAAAAATACTACAAATGTTACAATGTTCATTAGAAGGGCTATTTTACAGGGTAATTATATGATCCCTGGATAACACTTTAAAATGAATTATAGGATGCAGTTTCCATGTTCTCAGAGAGCTAATGGGTTTCTTTTCACGGTCCCCTAAATTCCACCCCAAAATCTCCTAGCATATCCGATCATTCAAAAGCAAATGCAACAACAAGAAGGATAAAACTATATTTTTCTCCTTGATGATGCAAAATGATTAGTCATCATCCATGAAACAGCACCTGACATTTCACCATTTTGGTGGCTTTTCACAAGCTCAGCCAGAAACACACCACTTTCACTTTTAATTGAAGGGACTTTGACTTTCACCACCTTCCCCCAAGAGATTTCACTCGAAGGAACCAAACTCTCACTCGCGGTGTGTGAAGGAGGACTGAAGTCATCTTCGCTTGGCTCTGGCTAATCAGAGACTTTCTCGGCGTATAAAGCCCCAGGAAGGTCACCTCGTTTAGCTTCTGCCACGGAAAAACCCACCCTCATTGTCATTTAACTGATTAAAGATTTTAAATTTTTCTCAAGGCTATTTCTTTCAGCCTATTGGGTTCTCCATTATTTCCACTTTGTAACCTCCCCAATAGCTCAAGAGACCTGATCAGTCCTCCGTATTATTCCTCCCCAAATGCATACCGTATTGGTTGTTCACATTATATGAATATATTAAATAAAGACTGGAAATAGGGCATATGACAAAAGGGTGTTGAATATATTATATTCTCACTACTTTTTTGATGTCACCTAATTTTTGAAATCTGAATATGGCCTCCCCATTCTTTAGCACTTCTCTTTCTCATATCAGGATCTATAAGTGATGCTAACATGATAGTCATCTAATTTATGTTTCCCAGACTGTGATCCATAGAGCTCACGCTGAGGTATTCCTCCCCAAAATGATTCCATGGTCATATAACTGTGTAAAAAGCTGGAACAGATCAAGACAAATGGTACATCTCTACCGAAGGAGTTCTCAGACTGTTGAACACAAAGTGCATTATGAACACCAGAGAAAGAAGAGGGGATGCAGCTATCCCAAACCCTTGCCTTTTTGTGTCGGAATGAGAGGATTTGTTAAGCTTTTGTAAAAGCAGCGTTCCAAGGATTCTGCTTCAAAACATGTTGCCCTGAAATATTGACTGTTCCTCTAGAACAGAGCTAGATTAAAGGGTGGATTCGGGAAGGCTCCTTGGGCAGCCAACACAAAGAGTGGGGAAAGATTGGGGCGGTGAGTCTGTCCTGGCAATGCAATGAAAAAACAATATCACATTCACTGAAACTCCTCCGAAGAAAATAGTCTGGAAACTGGGAGGAATTTTACGATACACTCAAGGTGGGAGGTGAGACTTATCCCCCATAAAGTCTAGTACTCCCAAAGATGAGCTTGATTAACAGCAAAAGGTCTTTGAACTGGGGACGGATTAATTAATTCCACTGCACCCTCTTTCTGCAGAGGTCTCTCCTTTACATGAGACCCAGGGGCTGTTGCTTTGTACCTACGACCCTCATCTAATATCTCCCCAAGCTAAGGTCTAAGTGGCTCTTCTTACATTTTCTACTTCCTTCTTTCCCACTTCCAGTCATCAGTTTCTTGAGGGACATATTTTGCATGAAGAAAGTGAAAGAATTTACATGAAAGAGCCCCAGACATCATTTTACCCCATAGTTGGAGGCTGTGATCCACTAAGCCTTGTACTGGCTCTTAGATGCTCTCTTGTCTTGCTGCACCTCTGTGGAAGAAAACGCTGCTCTTTACAGGCACCCTTAACTTCACAGTTACTTAAAATGGTAGCATTATTATCTCATTTATAGCCCCATTTGTAGAAAAAATTAAATCATCTCTTAAAGCCTAACATTAGGAAAATTTGATATGCTCGCACAGTCCATAAGCTAAGCATTAATCTTCTCTCCTAACATTTCATATCTTTCATGTATATCTAACCATCTTCCACTGCAAACTTGCTTTTTCAATTAGATTGGAGTACACTGAGCACAATGCTTTTGGTCTTATTTTCACTTTTCTTTACTCGGTGTCAAGTTCATAATCTGCACTCAGTGAGAATTTGATGATAATAAAGACAGAAAGAGTAGTGATTTAAAATTTGCAGAATCTATCTAAAATTCTGAGAAGTATTTCAGTTTCCAAAATGTTTTTTACTCCAGTTAGTGACTCAGGGGAAATATCAATAAAATGAATACTTATAGTCAGGGAAGAATGTTTTTCCCAATTTATACTATTTGACTAACTCACCACAAACACAGGGAAACTTCTCTGCAGGTCATAGAGATTTTTATTTGTCACACACAGTTGGAAAATTATTTCTTGTTCTTATGAATCTTACAGAAGATATGTTGTTTGGGGTTTTCTTTCATTCTTAAGAAGCTCACTGCTTTTTTTTTTCACATGAGTGTTTTATGTTTTTACATTTTGAGGCTGACATTCCTTTCTTTAATATATTTTATTTTTAATTAAATTTTTAAATTTTTTAATTACAATTGATGTGCAATATTATATTAGTTTCAGGTATACAGCACAGGTTAGACATTTATATAACTTACGAAGCGATCTCCCCAAAAAGTCTAGTAATGGTCCCTTCCCCAAATGTTGTACTTTACATGGTTGTGACTATTTTGTGACTGCAATTTGTACTTCTTAATCCCTTAACTTTTTTCACCCTACCACTCAACCCCTTCCCACCTGGCAACCATCATTTTGTTCTTTGTATTTATGAGTTTACTTTTGTTTCATTTGCTTGTTGAGCTTGTTCTTTAGGTTCCACATATAAGTGAAATCATATGGTATTTGTCTTTCTCTGAATTTTTTCCCTTAGCCTAATACCCTCTAGGTCCATCCATGCTGTTGCAAATTTTATTCTTTTTTATAGTCAAATACTATTCCTTTGTATATTTGTACCACATCTTCTTTATCCAGTCACCTGTCCAGGGACCCTCAGGCCTTGTTTGCTTATCCATTCAGCAATCCTATGTCTTTTGTATGGAGCATTTAATCAATTTACACTTAATTATTAATTGGTATGTAGTTATTGCCATTTCATTATTCATACTTTTATCTTTTCTTCTTCTTCTTCAAGAAGTCCCTTTAACATTTATTATAATACTGGTTTGGTTGTGGTGAACTCCTTTAGCTTTGTCTTGTCTAGGAAGAGTGTTTTAGAATTTTGTAGACTCACCCAATGTCACTCATTTAAAAGTGACTCCATTTGGACATAGCTCCTATTATTTTTTGTAAATAATTTTTGTGTAATTTTGTTTTCATGAAGACTATTTTCACCAGAAGAGTAGAATTCTCTGTTTCTTCATCTTTAATTTGCTGATGATGAATTCATTAAGACAACAATAAATGACATTAATAAACACTGGTAACAAATCTCTCAAAATAGGAACCTGAGATGTTTTGTTATCAAATTGTCCCCTGAAAAGTTCTTAAAGACTCTTGGAGTCACTGTTGTAGTCACTGTTTGGCATTATATATATAGGCAAATAACAGTTCATTCATCCTAAGATTGTTAATGGGATCAATAAATCATAGCATGTATGGTTGCAAACGCTCAATAGATGAAATCTATTACTACTTTGGTTAAAGGCATTAATACATAGCATATCCATGTGTGAAGTTTCTCTATAAAACACAGCACAAGAAAACAAAAAAATCACTTAAATAAAATTATATTTTAAATATTTCAAAATATATTAATTCAGACAAAGTATTGGCCAGATTTGGGAATATAATTCCTTGAAGCTTTATACCTTCCTCATTATTAGAAGGTGTACCTCATCACCTTCTTACTGGTTCTTAAAAGGCATTTTATCTATTACTGGCTTCATTCATTCTGGAGTTTCTGTCTTTTTTAAAATATCATTATTTAAATTCTTCAAGATACATTTCTCCATTTCCTCATTCAAATCCTGTAAGAAAGTCTATGAAGTACTTCCTGACTCACACACTATAACTATAACCATCCCTCACATTTAGAATGCACTTACATAATATAAGTCTTGATATTTTTTAATGCCATGTTTCATCCTGTTGGTATGCTGTTATTTTTACGTATTTAACTTTTTTCTTTAGTAATGCAGCATGGACCATGAAATTGGAGATGTCCCTCTGAATAACAGCACAGTGTTAGGTGAGTGTGGGTGGGACAATAAATAAATTAGATTTACTAAATATGAAATAATTAACAGCGGGCATGCCATTTTAGAAGTCACATTCAAGGGAATGGAGAACTTCCTTACATTCTTGGTGTCCTTTGGGGTCAGAGACTTTTAGTGCTGATGTTTCTCTCTGCAAATCTCTCTTTTTCTTCTGAAAATGTCTCTAAGTTGTTCCAACTTTCTCCCTTTATTTACTTTTTATACATTGGGAAAGATCCCAAGAAGACTTTCCTCTTTCTAATATACGTTGACTGGCTAGGTTTTTTGAACATAAAATAAAATGCAACCTCTGGGAGGCTATTTATCTGTCTTCAAAAAAGGTCATGGGAAGAATGCCATAGAATTTTCAAATGGTCCATCCATCAGAAATGCAGTTCCCCATTGATTCTTCATGAATTGTCAATTTCCAAAGAGCCTCAGGGACAAGGCTCATTCTGTGAGGAGAAATCCTTGCTAAGGAAAAGGATGAAGTGATGAATGATTTTTCTGGTGTTTTCCTTTGGAGAAAAACAGCCAACTTGCTCTCAGCCTCAAGCAATCGCATTTCATGAGCAGCCTAGACAAAAGGGTTTGTGGTGACTATGATAATGTGAATATAGCAATAATGGTATAAGAAAAAAACAAGTCACTGCCTAAACACGAGGTCCCTATAAATGACCTGTGGTGGAGAAAACTAGCAAAGCCCAGGAGTAAACTAACTGAACACAAAGGACATTGTCAAACACAGTATCCTATGTTGGCTGAATGAAATATTTTCCTAAAGGAGCTAGAAATATTATAGCAAAATAAACTTTCCATTTGAGTCCATCAGCCAATAATTTAATCTTCAGCAATCTTCTGGCAATAAGAAGAAGTGTATTTAATGAGAAAAGGTGATTAAGAAATAAGCCAAAGGGTCACCGTGCACAGAATATTATTGAACATTTTTGCAGCTACTTACCACACCAGCATGTTTTGGCAAATACCGCTCTGCCCTTCTTCCCATGTCATCCTCTGATTGTGACATCACCACCCAAATGAGCAATAACGTGACTTATTTTTGAGCCTTAGTTTGTCATTGTTATTCTTAAATGACTGATATTAAGTGACTAACAGTACGAGGTTGGCAATCCTGGGTTCTCGGGGCTAAGGAACTGGGTAGCTAACAACCTGGGTTTAGTGGGTGGCACTTTTTGAGGAGGAAAAAAGAAGTAAAACGTCAAAGGTTACATCTAGGGTGATAGAATTTTTAGAGACCACCTTGATCCAATATGATAGTTTTTCCAATACCAGGATTTTTAGCCCTAATGTTACAAAGATCCAGCAGTATGATCCACCCACTTGGCAATTGTCTTCTAAATGCTGCATTTTCTCATACTTGGAAATTCCAACTGGACCTTTTCACACCTTCTATCTCTCTCTTCATTATCTGCATGCTTTCCTCTACATTATTTGGCAAATTTTCAAGATCAATAATAACTGTCTTAAGGTTTTTCTGGTACTTCCGTCATCTTTATCATTTCTAGGTCTGTTTTTATGGTTAATTTTTTTTCCTACAATGACCTACTTTCCTTTTTCTGCCCTTGCCTGATAAGCTTTGGCTGCTCAGCACTGAGAACATTTCACTGGTGAGCAGTGGATTCTCCTGTATTCCTTAAAATAGTGTAGGCCTCTGTTCTGGTAAGCAGTTATTTCAGGCAATTTTCATTGGGATGAAATTGCTTTTGGGCTTTGGCAGGCCAGGTCAACAACAGCCTTTATTTTAGGTCTGCTTTAGCCCCACAACTAAGGTGAGACCCTTTAGAGGACACCAACTGAGATTTTGTCCCTTGTGTACTCTCCCCATTCTGACTGGTGGAACTCACACTCTTTCCCACTCCGAACATGGCCAAGGGATGTTGGGTCTGCTGCTTCCTTGACATGGTTTCCCCCAACCCAAGTTATGCAGATCAGATGTAAGGCAGGGGCTGGAGGGGACCTATGAGGGTCTCAGCAACACTCTCTGTGCAGATCCTTCTCTAAATAGCTCTGCCCCAGGTATGCTAGCATCTTGGTGGCCCAAATTCCATTCTCATTCTCCTCAGTCCAGCAAGACCTCCAGGCTTTGCTCCAGTTTCCTCACCCTGCATGGAAACTCCTCCAGGCAGTCATCTGGGGCCATTTTAGGGTTCATTTTATGTCCCTTTCCTCAAGGGTCTCTGGTTGAGGCCACCCCTTATTCAATGTCTAAAAGTGTTGTTTTGTATATTTTTTTTATATTCTTACACCAGGGGGGCATTCCCGTAGTCCACATGCTATATCAATTTAATGAAATGTGAATTTTAGGCCAATGCCTCTTAGAAAAATAAATGATAGATGCAGATATACATATACAGATATGAACGCACACAGAGAGATACTAGCAAGCAGACATGCAGCCATACAAAGTGTCTGAGGCTCTGAAGAGTTTCCTCCCACTGACTTCAGGGGCACCAGCCAGCAGTTTGTATAGAAGTCTCTCCCCAAAGTGGACATTACAGGTTCTTACAACCAGTTCTACAGGAGGCAGGATCATAAAAGAAGTGCAGAGGGACAGGGCCAAAGGTCTCCTGACCTCAGGTACTGCACCAAGAGTATGTACAGTGCCTGGCTGGGTTTTACACCTTATTTATGAAAGGACCATGTCCCTGTACATCATTCTTCATCGGCAACATATCTAAAACTCCACAAATTTCATTAACCAAATGTTTCACATGCCATTCCTTATGATAATAAAGCAATGCTTAATTAATACCAGTTAAGATTATTTGTGTTTATATTACATACTGATCAGCTGACCCTACCATGTTTATGAACACAAAAATTACAGTAAGAAAGGAAATACCTAATATGTGACAAAAATACAATATAAGAATGAATAAGCTGAATCTATAGATATTTTCCTAAGGTAAAGGAAAATAAATTTGTGAGAAGTGTAGAATAATCACTGTTATTTTTCCTCTAATAACACTTAGCTCTAGCCATTTTTCTTCTGATTCTGCGGCAGTAACTGGTGAATGGGCATTTCAACCACAAACTATCCAAGTCAAGGTGAGGTGATATTGCAACTACATGCCCAGAAGCTGTGTGGACCCTTGTAGGAGCAACTAATTTTAGGAGAAATGCAGTAGCCTCTGCAACTGGGCTGATGGAGAAGCACACAGAGCTGCTCAGGGGCCACCCAGACCTCTGGTTGTTTCGGGGTGGTTGGTCTTCACGGCTGTTTTTCCCAGGGTGTAGGTGTGTCTTCAGAACTGGATAAAAACATCAGCATCTCCTTCACTTGGAATTTCACCAAATGCAACCACCAAGTGTGGTGAAACTTTAAAGCATGTAGAATTTACATGCAGAATACAGAGCTGTTTCACTTTTCTGCCCCCCACCTCCGCCCCATGAATGAAAGAGCAATTCATCTATAACTAGGAAAGGCAACTCCATTTTCTGTGAGCCAGTTACAGAACTCTGGACAACACACCAGGAACTCACAGGATCAGTTTTATCTTGAGTTCCTTCTCAGAAAACAAGATTAACCTAAGGAATGGTTTTGCTGCTCTGATGAAAAGCTGTGAGTTGTTTTCAAAAGTAAAAATTGGTCCTACCTAAAAAATATATTCCAAAAAACTCCCCAAACAAGTATGTCTGAAAAGAAGGTTTGAGATGGTCAGATCTGCTGCTGAATGGAAGAGATGGAAGG
>PVJD01011322.1:26432-47163 GCA_004026545.1 Mormoops blainvillei | reverse complement strand
AAAAGAAAATATCTCAAATAAAAATCTAATTTTACCCCTCATGGAACTAGAAGAAGAACAAAGTTAGTAGAAGGAAGAAAATAACAATAGAGAAGAAATAAATAAAATAAAGACGAGAAAGACAACAGAAAAGATAAAGAGTTTTTTTTTAATAAGATAAACAAAATTTGACAAATCCTTAGCTAGACTAGGAAAAACAGAAAAGATTGAAATAAATAAGTAAAATCATCAATGAGGAGGACACATTATGATTAATACCACAGAAATACAAAGGATCATAAAAGACTACTATGAATAATTACATGTCAACAAATTGAATAACCTAGAAGGAATTGAAAAATTTCCAGAAACATACAACCTGTCAAGGCTGAATCATAAAGAAATAGAAAAATCTCAATATACCAATAACAAGTAAGGTAATTTAATTAGTAATCAAACTTCTCCCAAGAAAAAGAAAGTCCGGGACCAGATGGCTTCACTGGTGAAATATACCAAACACTTAAAGAAGAATTAGTACCAGTCCCAAAATTGAAAAGGATGGAAGTCTTCTAAGCTCATTTTACGAGGCCAGCATTACCTTGATAGCAATGCCATGCAAGGCTACTAATACAAGGGAAAAAAAAACAACCCTACAGGCCCATATTCTTGATTAACATAGATGTAAACTTCCTCAACAGAATATTAGAAAACCAAATTCAACAGCACATTAATTGGATCATACACCATGATGAAGTAGGATTTATCCCTTAGAAGCAAGGATGTTTCAGCAAATACGTATCAATCAATATGATACTGATATACCACATTAACAAATGAAAGAATAGGAGATCACAATGGTGGAGGAGTGAATTGGAAGTCACACTGCCCTCCTCCCAAGACCAATCTGGAATTACAACTAAATTGTGGAGAAATCACCCAAAACAAACTGAACAATAGCGAGAGAGAAGCCTTGTAACCTCTGACAGAGAAATCAGTTCAGCACAACCTGACTGGTAAGGAGTACAGTGGAGATGCGGGAGGGCTGGCTGGGCACCTGCAGGCAGCAGCACCAGAGGGATATTTGAGCGGCCACTTGGATCCCCCTGAGAAGACCAGGGTCTAAACCATAAGTGGGGATAGCCAACCTATAGCACTAGAGCCCAAAAGACACAGATAACAGCCAGTTGCGAAAAGCGGCAGTGTTACCCTCTGCCAGAGGCGGGCGGCTGGAGACAGAAAGAGCCGATTAAATAGCCAATGCATAAATTTTCATTGGTAGCCACTTACCCTGGGCTCCGGCAAAGGTGGGGCAGGTTGGGTTTGAGACACCTGAGGAGAGACTGGGGACAGAGGCTTTGGGGAGAGAACTGAGAAAGTAGCCGTTGGAATCCCAGTGCTGAGTCATCCCCCACGCGGCAGCAGCCATCTTGCTCAGGCAGACCACGCCCCTCCCAGCGGCAGCCTGAGGGGAAACATTAGCTGCAACCCCAGGAGGGATTCTGCCCCGCCCTATGGTGCTGAAGCCTGACTGCTGATCGCAGAGTGACTAGATTAACAACTGAAGGAGACAGCCACAGACAGTAGATCCCTGGAAGTCTGGAACAGCCTGCCTAAGGTCAGACGGGGACAATATCTGACACCACCAGAGGTGAATCCAGTAAGAAAAAACAGCGGTAAATACTAGAGGCCACCTAGACAAAATCCACTCTGGTCTTCTCTATGATTTGCAATATTTTCTATACTACACAGTTTTTTAACATTCATGTCTTGTCCATCAAGTTGGTGCATATTAAGCCACTAGATTTTATACTATTGCTTATTTCCTTCCTTTCTTATAATAGTCTTAATCTCTTTATAACCTTATTAATACTGGTTCATTTGCTGTTGATAGTGGGATTACAGGGGAGTCATTTTGGGGATTGTGGGTTTGTTTCCTGGGCTTTGTGGTTTTGCTCTGGCAACCAAATAATGGGAAGACAAAGAAAGAACCCTGAATTTAAAGGAAAGGAGTAATCCTAAGAAAGACTAGTAAATGACATAGAGTCAAGTAAACTACCAGATATTGAGTTCAAAACAATGGTTATAAGGAAGCTCAATGAACTCAGTGAGCTCAGTGAGAATTACCAAAAACTACAGAGAAACTACATGGAACTTACTTAGTAGGGGATTTTAATACCCCACTGTCATCAATGGATAGATCTTCCAAACAAAGTATCAACAAGGATATTGTAGAACTGAATGACCCATTAGATCAAATGGGTTACCCGATATATATATATATATATATATATATATATAGAACCTTTTATCCCAAAGAAGCAAAATACACATTCTTTTCAAATTCACATGGACATTTTCAAAGATAGACCACATGATAGGACACAAAACAGGCCTCCACAAATTTAAGAAAATTGAAATCATAACAAGCATTTTCTTGGACCACAAGGGGTTGAAACTAGAATCCAACCTCAAGGAAAAACTCAAAAACATTCAAACTCATGGAGACTGAATAGCATGCTATTAAACAATGAATGGGTCAATAATGAGATCAAGGAAGAAATCAAAAAGTTTCTGGAAACAAATGAAAATGAACATACAACAGTGCAAAACCTATGGGACACAGTGGAGGGAGTCCTGAGAGGGAAGTTCATAGCAATACAGGCCTACCTAAAAAAGAAACATTCCAAATAAGTAACATAACCCTACATCTATAAGAACTAGAGAAACAACAACAAACAAAGCCCAGAGTGAGCAGAAGGAATGAAATAATATCAGAGCAGAACTGAATGACATAGAGTCTAAAAGAACAATACAAAGGATCAATAAATCCAGGAGCTGGTTCTTTGAAAAGATAAACAAAATCGACAAGCCTTTAAGCAGACTCATCAGAAAGAAGAGAGAGAGGACCCAAATAAATAAAATCAGAAACGAAAGAGGAGAAATTACAACTGATACCACAGAAATACAAAGGATTGTAAGAAATTACTATGAACAACTATATGCCAAGAAATTTGAAAGCCTGAGTAAAATGGACAAATATCTAGAGAAATATAATTTTCCAAAACTGAATGAAGAAGAAGTGGAAAGCCTGAACAGACCCATAACAGCTGGGGAAACTGAAGCAGTAATCAAAAAACTCCAGGCACACAAAAGCCCTGGACCAGATGGTTTCACAGGAGAATTTTACAAAACATTTCAGGAAGAGCTAACCCCTGTCCTTCTCAGACTATTCCAAAAAAAAATCCAAGAAGAGGGAAGACTCCCAAACTCTTTTTATGAGGCCAGCATCATCCTAATCCCTAAACTAGATAAAGACACAACAAAGAAGGAAAACTACAGGTCAATATCACTGATGAACACACGCTAAAATCCTTAACAAAATATTGGCAAACTGCATCCAGCAATACATTCAAAAGATCACACACCATGATCAAGTGGGATTCATCCCAGGGATGCAAGGATGGAACAATATTCGCAAATCAGTAAACATAATACATCACAAACAAAAGAAAAGACAAAAATCACATGATCATATCAATAGATGCAGAAAAGGCATCTATTGATAAGGTATAGCACCCATTTATGATAAAACACTCAGAAAAGTGGGAATAAAGGGGGCATACCTCAACATAATAAAGGCTATATACAAGAGACCTACATCCAACATTATACTGAACGGGCAAAAACTAAAAGCTTTCCCACTAAGATCAGGAACAAGACAAGGATGTCCGTTTCACCACTTCTATTCAACATAGTATTAGAAGTCCTAGGCATAGCCACCAGACAAGAAAAAGAAATAAAAGGCATCCAAATTGGAAAGGAGGAAGTAAAACTGTCATTGTTTGCAGATGACATGACAGCATACATAGAAAACCCTACAGACTCCACCAAAAAACTACTTGACCTAATAAGTGAATTAGGTAAAACAGCAGGATACAAAGTCAACATTCATAAATCAAAGACATTTTGGTACACTAAAAATGAAATATCAGAATAAGAAATGAGGCAACAAATCCCATTTACTATAGCAACAAGAAAAATACAGTACCTAGGAACAAATTTAACCAAGGAGTTAAAAGACCTGTACTCAGAAAACTACACAACACTAAAGAAAGAAATTAAGGAAGACACAAATAAATGGAAGCATATATCATGTTCATGGATCAGAAGAATTAATATCATCAAAATGTTCATACTACCCAAAGCAATTTATAGATTCAATGCAATCGCTATTAAAATACCAATAACCTATTTCACAGATATAGAACAAACAACTCAAAAATTTATATGGAACCATAAATGACCCTGAATAGCTGTAGCAATTTTGAGAAAGAAGAACAAAGTAGGAGGGATCACAATACCTGACATCAAACTCTATTGTAAGGCCTCTGTAATCAAAATAGTCTGGTACTGGCATAAGAACAGACACATAGATCAATGGAACAGAATAGGGAGCCCAGAAATAAACCCATGTCTCTATGGTCAATTAATATTCGACAAAGGGGGCAGAAGCATAAAATGGAGTAAAAATAGCCCCTTCAACAAATGGTATTGGGACATCTGGACAGCTACATGCAAAAAAATGAAATTCGACCATCAACTTAAACCACACACAAAAATCAAGTCAAGATGGTTAAAACACTTAAATATAAGTCATGACACCATAAAAGTCATAAAGGAGAATATAGGCGGGAAAATCTTAGATATTCCACACAGCAAAGTTTTCACCAATATGTCCCCTAGAGCAAGGGACGTAAAGAAAAGAATAAACGAATGGAACTTCATCAAAATAAGAAGCTTCTGCTTCTTAGGCTGGGACCTAAGAAACTGGTTTAATGTTTAAAATCAATCAATGTAATCAACCATTGACAGAATAAGAGAGAAAAATCATACTATCTCAATACTGCAGTCCCACCTTACCCATGGGGGATATGTTCCAATGCCCCCAGTGGATGTCTGAAACCATGGATAGTATCAAACCCTATATATATACACACACTATGTTTTTCCTACATATATAGCTATGAAAGTAAGATATTAGCAACAATAACTAATAAAATAGAACAAGTATAATAATGTACTGTAATAAAAATTACGTGAATGTGGTCCCTCTCTCCAGTAATTTTTATGCTTTTAAGCCCAAACCTACTCCTGAATCTGTGTGACCATCCCTTACTTGCAGTAAATGCCTTGCTGTCAGTAGTTTCAGGGGATCACTTACTGAAGTCTTTGCATGGGGCTCAATGCTTTCTGTTGCAACATGGTGCCACTGTGGCCATACCTTTTGCAGTTCAAAGTGCAACAGGAAAACTAGCATGAATTTCTTTTCCATTCTTCACAATTTATGAATAGAAGATTCATTCTTACCACAGCAATTTGGGGGCATATCCAAATTGCCAGCATCACTACTACTGTACTTTGAGGACATTATGAATTAAAATAAGGGTCACTTGAACACAAGCACTGCAGTACAACTACAGTCAAATCTGATAACCAAGGTAGCTACTGAGTGTCAAACATGTGGTAGCATATACAGTGTGGATACCATGGAAAAAGGGTGATTTACATTCTGTGTGGGATGGAGCAGGACAGTATAAGTTTTCATCACACTACTCAGAATGGCGCACAGTTTAAAACTCATGAGTAGTCTATTTCTGGAATTTCCTATTTAATATATTTGGACCATGCTTGGCCACAGGTAACCGAAACTGCAGAAAGTGAAACTGTGGATAAGAGAGGGTGGTGAACGAATGTGGATGAAGAAAAGCATTTGACAGTAAATAAAACAGCATGAATAAATCTCAAAACCATTATGTTGAGTGGACAAAAGAATACATATTTTATGTTGAGAACAGACAAAATTAATCAATGATGATAAAAATGAGAACAGTGGTTGTCCATTGGAATGTGAAAAGTGAAAAGGAGCATGGGGGAATATTCTAAAGTGATGAAAATGTTTTATATTTTAATTGAGGCATTGGTTACATAGGTGTGTACATTTGTCAAAACTAAGCAAATCGTACCCTTAATATCTATGCATTTCACAGTATGTAAATTTTATCCCAATTTTTAAAATCTCTAAGTGAAAATTATTTTGGGGTCAGATAATGATCAATCCTGCAAGCCAGGTTAATGAGTTTGGACTTTATCCTACATGCAGCAGGACTTCAATAGAGGTTTTTAACCAGAGATTGAATATATGTATTTTTTAAAGGAACACATTTGTGACAAAAGTGTAAAAGAAACATTGGTGAGGGAAGTACCTGGAGGCTATCACAAGTCCAGGCAGTAAAATGATGAGGCATGAAACTAGGGCAGTAGAAGTAAGTGTGAGAGAGTTTACAGGCGGGAGAAACATCAGAGTCAATATCAATGGAAATATGTGGTGTGGTTGGAGAGAGAGACAAGGAGGAGTGCAGGTGATGGTCATTTGCCAAAATAAACACCATTGGCCTGTTTTTATGGAGGAAAGAAAATTAAGGGTTAAGGGAGCAGGAAATAGGTTCAGTTATAGATGAGGTCAAGCCATTGCTTGCAGGACATCCATGTGGGCTTTTCCAGTCAGTAATTGGATGTGTAGATATAGAACACAGGAGGGAGATCAGGACTCAGATCAGGGCTAGAGATAAAAATTACGTGGCCTAAGAATATGAGCAGAGTTGGAGAGAAGAGAGCTCAAAGCAGTACATCAGGGATCTTGGACCTGATAGCCAGCAACCAAGCTTGAGAGTTTAGATAAAATGTGTGAAGCTTCCAGACACTAAAAATAGGACTTACTCCCTTTCACAAAACCCTAGATGCCTTCATGTCTTAATCCTACAGACTTCCATCATTTTGCCCCCTATCTACCACTGGTAACACATTAGAGGGACAAAGAAGGGTAGGTTTGATGATGACAAATTGGTGCCAATTCTCAACACCCTGTCAGGAGTCACCTTAGGCTTGAAGAAAGATAGTGAAGGTTACAGAATAGTAAAGTGCAAGTGGCACATTGAAGCAGCTTTGGGAGCTTGGAGCTGAGTGCTGCAGAATGCTAAGTGGCAGAGAGAATTCCGTGACTCTCCAATATAAGGGCATGTTATTAGTCATCTCACTATCAGATGAAAACCCAACTAAAAAACCTTCCTGCGTCATCATCTGTCGATGGTTATTGCAGTAGGTGGTGATGGGATTCACGGTGGCAGTGGTTGAACATGTCTCTGAGCCCCATAGTTTTGTGTTGAGGGAGCATCCAATAGAATGTACGGAACAGCTAACTAAATTAAAACCAGAGGACCACTTTGTAAAGTATATGATTGTCTAACTGATATGTTGTACACCTAAAATTAATACAAAATAATATTGAATGTAAACTGTGACTTATAAATACAATTTTTAAAAAAAGATAAAACTAGGGAAGATAATCCAGTGAAATTTAGAGAGAAGAGGTAGAAGAAAAATCAGGAAAGAAGAGTAGCCAAGAGCTAGGAAAGAACATCAATAAGGAGTGTGCTTAACAATATTGAATGATGCCAAGAAGTTAGCAGAATGAGTACTTGAAATTGACTATTAGATTCAGAAATTAGAATGGTTTTGGAGAGAATTAAGGACCATTTCCCACGGAGTTATGAAAGCTGGATTGCAGGGGGCTCAAGAGTGTGAGAATAAAGTACAGGCAGCAAGTACACTTCTTAGTTTGAAAAAGAGTGTGTGTGTGTATGTGTATGAAGGGGGGAAACAGTAGCCCACAGGAGAACAACAACTCAGGAAGACTTATTTAGGAAATGAAAACTTAAGTGTGTTTGATGGATAAGGAAAAGGGTCAAGTGAAAAAGGAGGCAAAAACTGAAGAAAGGATAAAGGATAAACAGAAATGGGAAGGCCGGGAACAGGAGAAAGGATATGAGAGCCAACATGCAGCCTTCTTCCAACATTCTAGACACACCATGGATCAGGACAAGAGGAAGCTCTCTTCCCTGGCAAGCTTCTCAACTTCCCTATCCTTCTTCTGTCTCTCTAAGCTACACTTACAACTGCCTGCTGCTCAGTTGCACCTCAGTGGCCCCCATACATTCCCAAACTCAACATATTCATAAAGCAACAACTCATTCTTTCCAAAAAAATGTTTCTCTCATGCTTTTAATATTTCATCTAAGCATACCCTCCTCCCTGTGCTGGTAAATAAGGCCCTGCATCTGTATGTGTCACACCAGAAATATTCAAGGTTGATGAGAAGATACAGGACTTGAGTTAGATAATATACATCCAACAGCTTTTAGGGACTAGGCCCTCGGATCCGCCCCCACTAATTCTAACCACTTCCAAGGAGCCTCTTTTCCATAGTCTGGAGCCTAGATCCTCTCCAATGGAGCGTGATAATCAATGCAGACCTCAGCTTAACAACATCCTCCAGAAGCTGGAATCTTCCCTGTAGACTTGAGCTGTCTTAAAAATGCAACCCGTCTGGATCTTGGCTGATGCTTGAAATGCCTGAGTGCCCCTCCCACCCACTGATGGAATGATTAATATAGCCGAATTATGGACAGCTAATACACACACCACTTACTGCTGTTACCCTTGATCACCTCCCCAATATACAAAGCCTCAAGTCTTCTGACCATCTTCTGACACATTCGCATTTTTAGAATGTTCTGTACATTCTCATTCCCATTCCAAACTCCCACTGACCCCTCCCTCCCTCCAAAAACTTTCCATGAACCCTTAACTGCTCCCTTTTCTGTGGTTATAACCTTCCCATATTTATATCCTTTTCTTGGAGAGTCCCTCCGACTCCTTGTCAAAACTGATATCCAGGGCTCTCCCCAAAGACTCAGCTTTACCTAAACCCCTCTCAAGTGCGTGCTCCACCTTTTCCCATACCTCAATAGCTCCTCCTGATGCTTTCAGGACATTGTTCTTCTATTTTCTTGGAGAAAACATCACATTGATGTTCATGCCATTTGCTCATTATGGAAATTGAAATTCAGCCTTGTTTTCAGTTACTCTGTATGCTCACTTATTTATTTCACATGAAAAATAACTTTTCCAAAATAAGTTTTTAGACATGTTCCTAGTTCTAAGAGAATCTGTATTGTCTTTTATACTGGCTAATTAAAGCTAGATCAGAGAGGTCATAGTAAACAGGTTAACTGTTCCAAGGATGATGAATAAATTCAACGTCCAGTGGTTCTTCAATGTTCAGTGCAGCCTCCATAGTTCACAGCAATTCAACCTACATAGTTCACAACTTTAAGTGAACAATCCCTGCCTTCTATGCAAACATCTCATCAAATCTACTTTCTAATAATAAACATTGATAATTTCAAGGTCACAAGTCCACAGGTTCTTAGAACTATTTTTTTAAAAAACTCTCAATGTTAGGAAAATCCCCTGCCACTTTTTTTGCCTTATTCTTTTTTTTCTTTTTAAGTATATATTATTGATAATGCTGTTACAATTGTCCCATTTTTTTCTCCCCTTTATCCCCCTTCATCCTGCACCTCTCCCTCCCACCAGCATTCCCCCCCTTAGTTATGTCCATGGGTCGTATATGTAAGTTCTTTGGCTTCTCCCTTTCCTATACTATTCTTAACCTCCCCCTGTCTATTTTGTGCCTACTAATTGTACTTCTTATTCCCTGTACCTTTTCCCCATTCTCCCCCGACCCCCTCCCCACTGATAACCCTTCCTGTGATCTCCATTTTTGTGATTCTGTTCCTATTCTAGCTGTTTGCTTAGTTTTTGTTTTTGTGTTTAGGTTCAGTTGTTGATAGTAGTAGATTTGTTGTCATTTTATTGTTCATAGTTTTGATCATCTTCTTTTTCTTAGACAAGTCCCTTTAACATTTCATGTAATAAGGGCTTGGTGATGATGAACTCCTTTAACGTGACCTTATCTGGGAAGCACTTTATCTGCCCTTCCATTGTAAATGATAGTTTTGCTGGATAGAGTAATCTTGGATGTAAGTCCTTGCTTTTCATGACTTTCATGACAATTTTGCACCTCGATGTCTTCACATTCTGCTCCTTAATTTTTAAGATCTTAGAAATCTTTCTATATTAGTACATATAGAACTCACTAATTCCTTTGAACAGCTACACAGTATTCTATTGCTTCTATGACATGGATGTATTAAAATTCATTTAACCCATCCAACATAACACATTGTTTCAGTATTCACAATCAATTATGCAATACATTTAATCAAACATATATGTCTAGAATATGTCGAATAACATGTAGGGGTGGATTTGCTGGGTCAAAGCAATTTTTGGTAGATGCTGTCACATTGAGCTCCATGGTGGCTGTACCAACTTTCCTGCCACCAGCAATGTTTGAGAGAGATATCCAGATGTTATATCCAACACTGCATCGGTTGTGTCTCCTTGATATTTTAATTTGCACTTTTAAAGTTTTAATTAAAAGTGAATATTTTTTTAGTAAGATCGAGTATATATTTGAGTCATAAATGTTTCCTT
This sequence comes from Mormoops blainvillei, assembly GCA_004026545.1. NCBI lineage: Eukaryota > Metazoa > Chordata > Mammalia > Chiroptera > Mormoopidae > Mormoops > Mormoops blainvillei. The sequence continues at coordinate 36,726 of PVJD01011322.1, read as the reverse complement.
TGAACTGGCAGTGCCTAATAATGGACACTTTTTGAACATTACCTCATATGATTCCTGTTCGGAGTTGAATGTTGTTGACAACTGCTTTCTTCTGGATGTGTTCTTTTTTCTCGGCTCCTGGAACACCACTGGTGAAGTCTCCCGTCTTCCTCTCTCATTCCTTCTCAGTGTCCCCTGAGGGAGGGTGGGGACTTTTTCCTTTTTCTTACCTCTTAAATGCTGTTTCTCTGCACTCTTTCCTATACAGAGCAGGGAATAGGGTGAGGCAAGAAGGCTCTTGGGGGACAAACTAAGGAATGCTCACTCTAAGAGTCATGCAAATGCAGGGTCAATACTCACAGAACCCTAAGTGTGAGTGCATTGAGGGACAGATCATCACAACGGTGTACATGTTCTGGTAGTTGTTTGCAATTTCCTGCTTCCTCTTTGCTATGTCTTGAATATTTCTTTAAAACTGTGGGGTTTTTGTTTTGTTTTGTTTTGTTTTGCTTTAAGCGATAAGCACTTTTAACATTAAGGAGAAAATGAAATTTGGATTCTTAGGAACTTAGTGTTATATAACTCTAGGTGAATCATTGTTCTGTAGTAAAAGAGGAGGAGAGTCTCGAAGTTTATTACAGGCTGTCAAGGGTGGCAGCAGGTGAAGATAACATAATTCCACTTCCCTTTTCCAGTTGTGAGAAAAGAAACATATAATGATATGATATGGCACAGAAGTTTGAAATAATTTAATTCTTGAGTATGGTTTTGCTAAAGAGATCAGAATATAAATTTGCTAATTATCATATTATGTCATGTGGTTTCATAATGTTATATGTTAAGGGTGTGTTTCAAATAGTAGTTTCCCTGTATTGTTTCTGAACACTACAGATACTATGATTAATCGTCAAAGCTGAAATGAAAAAAAAATATTAGTCTTAATGACTCATCAGATTTTGAGAATAGAAGCTTATATTTTGTGATCAAGACAGTATTAAATTGAATACAAATCATTAGTACAATTTATGGAATTTTTCTTTATTTTATAAAATTGGACTCCAAAGGTTAGTGTTTATGCTGCTGTTATATTGTCTTAGATTTCAGAATTAACAAAATTCATATAAGTTTTATAAGAAGTGATGTCAAACTAGGATAGTAAGATTCAAAGGATCAAATTTTCAGTGACTTTGATAATTAGATTGTCAGATTTGATCACATTTCACATATTGAATACATTTCATATATTTGTGCCTTATTCAAGGAACATGCATAAAAGACCCATCAACAAAGCCAAATAGGGGAAGGATTGAGGGTGGGAGGTGGGGACGGGTGGGGCTGGAGAAAGTGGTGGCAGGAAAATGTTGACAAAAAAAATAGGAGAAGGCTAAGAATAGTATAGGAAATTGAGTAGTCAAACAACTGATATGTACAACCCATAAACATGAACTAAGGGTGTGGGGATGATGGGATGGGGTGTAGGGAGGAGGGGATAAGGGGGAGAACAAAATGCGGCAACTGTAATAGCACAATCAAGAAAATATACCAAAACATATAGTTTCTTAAATCCAATAGCAAGGGGTTAAAATTTAAAATTAATTACTATCTATCATATTTATTTATTATAAGTTTATATCTGAGCACTTTTTGTTATTTTTATCACTGATCATTAACACTGAAATCCATTGTTTAATTTTTATCCTGACTCGCCCTCCAAGTCTGTGTATATCAATGTGAGGTGAATATTTTCTTGGTTTCAGATGACTTCTAGACCATACACATGTACTTGACCCTGCCTTGCATTTAGGGTTTCCAAGATGTTCAATTGGAGAAGGTAGGTTAATTTCTTTTTTAAATCTTCTCTTTCTGCAACTTGATCTTTTGTAATTTGACTCTTTTCTAAAATTTTTGTATAATTTTTCTGATTTCATGAATATACTATCTTCTCTTATTTCTCTAAGGATATTATGGCAGTTTTTAAAATTCCTATTTGCATAGTGCATGCTTTTTTTCAGGTTGTATTTTTTTTTGCTACTTGTCAGTTTTTTTCTCTCTTCCAAATTCAAATCCTTTTTGATTTTTTAAAATACATTCTTTTATTTTTTCCTGGAAAAATTTGGCCTTTCAGTTTTAAATTCTTAAGTTATCTGGAACTGATTGTGGACAAAGACATTCAATTTCATTATTTTTCATATGAATATTAAACTGTCCTAGTACAGTTTTCAGATTTATTGGGGTATAGTGACAAATAAAAGTTGTATATATTTAAGATGGACAACTTGATCTTCTGATTTGCATATTCAAATTCTTTTCAGAATTGCATAAATTTTTATACTCATTTTCAAGATGGGAGACTAAACAGCCAATTAGGAGGAGTTCTGTTTCTAGAAATGATTTACTAGTCTGTTTTGGAATAACCATCATCAAGTGAAAATCTAGCAAAACTGGGTGAAATATGAGAAACATTTTTTTTAAGGTAACAGAGTCACCAAGACAGCAAGGGCATTCAGAGCTAACATCCCAGAGGAAAATAAGAAGCTTAGAGAGGGAAAAAAAGAGTTTTTAGCAGCTTGGTGGTCAAAAAGTAATGTTTAGGGCATGCAATGGAGGGACAGCCTAAGTAAACACTCTTGGTCTTAGGTTCTGACACCAAAGGGTGACCTAACAGTTAGGGTAACCTGAAATAGACTAGCTCTTACAAAGTCAGAAGTTCAACTTTGAATCAGCTGAATCTTTAATTAGATTAAAGTGGTCTTTTTATATAGGACTCGAGTCATCAGAAACCCTCCAGGTAGCTGCGCCCACCAAACTTCAACAAAGAAAAGACCCGTTTAGGCCAAAATTCAGAGGTCCCAGGAAGAGGGACAAGCCATGACCATCAGCAGAGACAGGTAAGATGGAAGAAGGAAAAGGACAGTCCATGGGGAGAAAGGGGGTGCTAACAGGGACAGTGGTGCCCCACTTCTCCAGCAGCCAGTCACGTGTCCTATTTGATCTCCTGCTTGGCTACAGATACAGGCCAACCCAAGGACCATGCACTTCTAGTTTTGAAATGATTCTGGGGCAACAGAAATGAGAAGGCAAGTGACTTTCCAGGCCAGTGGCATTATTGTAAGGAACAAGCCCACGCAGGTAGACTCAGGCTCTCCCCTGGGATCACTAGTCTGCTATCTGAAATCCAGTGGTGCTGGGGGCTTTGTGGCCTCTGAGCACTGAAGGAGAAGGTCTTGGACAGGGGGTAGGCATGGCAGAGGGACCTGTGGCAGCATTGCCCAGCCTCCAGGGACTATCTAATGAGAGGTGCAGAGTGGGCCCACAGCCAGCCAGTAGGTCACCTGGACAGGGCACCTTCAGGTGTGTAGCTGGGAACAGCTTTAACCAGGGGCTCCCAGACACTTTGATGCTGAGAAGGAGGGCACATGTCCTTTTGCTGGGAGGTCTAGGGTCTGGAGGAAGCAGGCAGGATCTTGGCCATCTTGACAGCAGTGAACATGGCTATGTTTTCAGGAAAACCCTACAAACTTAACAATGGGGGCACTCCCAGGCTGACCAGTCCATACAGAGCATACTGGGTTTCTGGGGTTTCGCAGAGAGAGGTTGAGCAAGGAATTCTCTTGGGGAGTCCAGAGCCAGATGGGGGTAACCTCTGACCCATAGGTTTTTATATTGAGATCTCTGGGGTCAGCCTCTGCCAGACTATCCACAACCCCATCTCCACATTCCTACAGAGAAGGTGGTCTCCCCATCCCCAAGTCTACACTGGGCCCCTTGGGTTTGTCAAGTCAGGGTCAACCACATGAATCCCCAAACCTCAGCTTTGAATGTTGCTGTGGAGAAGCACATGTCCTTTCTGGTTTGAGAGAGCGAGAGTACCTCTCCCCCGAAGTCAGATGGGGTGGGCTCAAGGAGGTCCCCAGGGAGGAGCAGGGGGACCAGCCACAAAGCTACAGTGAGAAAGTGGGACAGATGCCCCCATCCCAAGGAGGGGGGGCAGGAGGGTCCTCCCACCACCAGCAGGCCTTCTCCACTGCCCTTCCCCTCCATCAAGCCTGTCCTGCTCTCCACTCTCTGCAGAAGGCATCTTCCCACCTAAACACCAGCAATAACACGTGACTGGGCGAGTAAAGACGCACATCCCTTCATAGACATATATTAGATTTCTCTAAGTTCTCAAGATATATTGTAAAAAAAAGACACGGGGTAAACTGATCCTCATATTCTTTTCTAGATGCAATAAATAAATATTTTGTGCAGTCGTGTTGACACTGGGCATAAACTGTAAGGGTTCCTAATGTTCCTCTGAGCTAATATATATAAATAATTCCTGTCCCAAGGAGGAGCAAGGTTAGGAAACCTCATGCATCTGGGTTGAGGGACCATTTTGGGGAAGTACCTGTTTCTTTGAGTGCTTTCTTGCTTTCTGACACAATAAAACATTTCAGGCTCACTGCCATACTCTCCCTGACCCAGACTATAACCAGCTATTTCTCTAAGAAACCCTATTTCCTCTCGGAGAAACATGGTATTTGGACACCAAATGTGAGCATTAGGTATGCTCAAGGTCACTCAGTGTCATTGTCTCCATACCCCTTCACTGGAAAGAGCCAGAAAAGATATATTTCAGAAAATAACGAATTCATTTTGATATTTCCATTTTCATTATTCTGATAAATAACCAAAAGAAAAACTGGATTTGCAACTGTGCCTTCTGTGCGATGCCCTTTGTGACTTCTTCTCTGTGTCGGCCATGGGAAGATGCTGCTGTCTGCAATCTTATCTCTGGCTCTTCCAGGCTTTCTGACACCTTTGGTTCCAGAAAAGGCTTCAGTGACTGTTTTCCAGACTGGTCTAATTTGCTGCTGTTATTTGCCCCCATTTCGCAGCCAGGCTAGGGTCTGGATACCAAATATCGCCCTGCGCCATCTCAGCATGCCACCTCCCTATTTGCTAAATGAATATCATATTTCAAGGACACGGTTTAGCTATTTGGAAGGTGTGGAACCTTCATTAGCTTCCAGCCAGAATTACTTTCTTTTCAAAGGCAAAGATTTTCATATAAAACTACATCTTCTCCATTTCACTTTATCTTGCTTTTTAAAAAATTAAATATTTTATTGTTCTATTACAGTTGTCCCAATTCCCCTCCCCCCATTGCCTTCCTCTGCTCCACTGCCCCCACAGTCAATCCCTACCCTGTTGTCTATGTCCACTGGTCACTCATACATGTTCCTTGAAAAGTCCCTTCCCTTTCTTTCCCGCCTTTCCCTCTCCCCGCTCTACTCTGGTCATTGTCAGTCTGTTCCTTGTTTCCATGTGGCCTGTGGTTCTATTATGCTAATTTGTTTGTTTTGCTCATTAGGTTCCTCTTATCTTGCTTTTGTTTTTCATGGACATCTTGTTTGCATTTGCAAATTCATTACCATAAAAAGGGTGAGTTAAATATTGCTCACTGTCCCTCATTTGTATGATGTTGTGTTTATTTAAACATTATTTATCATTTTCGTAGTAATGTTAATGGCAATTGAATCTGTTTCAGCTCATCTATAGCACTTATATAGATCCCAATGGCTGGGTGGTATCTTTTCCTAACTTTTTCTTTCCTATAGTGGCATGAGAAGGGATTAGGAAATTATGAGTTCTCTTTCCTTACTCTTGTTTTTTTCTTCTTCTTCTTTAGTTTGTTCAAAGGGTCTAGAGTCCTCAGGTCCAATTCACTACTCAGACCCTTTTCCATCTTCCCTACAATATTTCTCATATTCATTTTCTTTGTTAACCTCTTATCTTGTTTACTATCGACCACTGTCTCTCACCATCGACTACTCTCCCTCTCTCTTTAGCATGGTAGTTAAGACCATAGTTTCTGAAGACACTTTCTAGCTATGCAGGCTAAGGCAGCCTACTTAATTTTTCTGTGTCTTAGGCTCCTTATCTGGAAATCAGGGATAATAATAATAATCACTACCTCATAATGTTGTGAGGATTAATTGAACAACGTGTAAATTAGGTAAAATGGCGCCTCGCATAAAAAAGTTTCAATAAATGTGGGCACCTTCATCACTCACAAATAAACTCAACAGTGTCAGAACTACAGGTAAGGAGGAAAGAGGGGGTAGTGCAAGAATACCACTGTTCCCTCTTACACTTGTTGACCTTTTTGCCTTTCTCTGTCATGTCTTCCTGTAGGAAGGGTTGCCAGATAAAATACAGGGCACCGGGTTCAATTTGAAATTTAGATAAATAACAAATCATTTGTTGTCATGGACATCTTGTTTTGTATTATACATATTTTTAATTTTATTTATATTATACTATTATAATATTTTCACACTCTAAGAAAACAACCCTTTCTGTCTGGGGAGAGATTGGCCCTTCCCAATCTACCCAATTCTTAGAGATAGCAATGGGTCTGAACATGTTTTCTGATGTGCAAACTAACCAATGTAGAGCCATACCTTCTCTATCTGGCCTGTATACCCCATGAGATCATTCCTCTGCCTTAATCAACCTAGGGCCAGATGCCAGGCAATTAGAGACCACCTCTATAGACCAAAGCCAAACAAAATGATTCTACCCTGTCTTGCCATTCCTGTAGACACTCCCATGAAGGCAGTGGCCTAAACCTTTTAGTTGTTCCTGATTTCTGCCTCCTGTCCACTCTGTTATCTTTCCCATAAGGCTTTGAGCAGTGCACCCTGTCTCCTGTTTCTAGGATCTGTGAGCATAATAAACTGCTTTTTTCCTGATCCTCTGGTCTATCTCCTCTTGTGGCCACACCTGACTGATCATCTCATAAAAAAATACCAAACCTATACAAAACATGATTTTATATAGCTGTTTACTTGAAATTCAAATTAAACTATGCATCATGTGTTTTTCTTTCTTTTTCTTATCTTCACCTGAGGTTATGTTTATTGATTTTAGAAAGAGAAGAAGGGAGAGAGAGAAAAATTGATGTGAGAGAGAAACATTGATAGGTTGCCTCCCACAAGTATCCTGACTGGGGATTGAACCTGCAACCTAGGCATTTGCCCTGACTGGGAATTGAACCCACAACTCTTTGGTGTACAGGATGACACTCCAACCAGCTGAGCCACCAAACCAGGGCACATCTTGTATTTTTATTTGCTAAATCTAGTGACTTTAACTGGAGGTCCCATGACATGGGCATTATCCATCTGAAAATATCATGACTTTTTTAAGCGAAGGGAAGCTGTACCCGATGCTGCCACTCTACTACTCTCTCCCTTGGGTCTGACTGGTTAGCATGCTCCAGCCTATTTCCAGTTGCTAATCTCTGTATGCCTGAGCCTGAGGGCTTTTTCTGGAACTGGAAAAATGTTGATGAAATAATGTTGATGAAATAATCACTACCCTTCCTCCACCTCAGTAGCCCTCAACAAATGGCTGCCAGAAATTGGGGTATAAATGCCCCAGCTCCCTCAGTCCCTAGGTGGGTTAATGCTGAGCCACATATTTTACAGCATTTTCCAGAATTTCCTCTCAATATTAAGCTCCAGTTGTCTACTGTGGTAGTGGCTTAGTAATGGATCCTTCTCCTGAAAATGTTGCCTGCACTTTCCCATATCCCTTCCTCATTATTGTATCAGTGGTCCCCATGCCTCTCAAAAACAATTGGCAATAAAATTCTCATGTAGAGGTTTGGTTTTTGGAAATCTAACTAAGATATGAGCCCTTAGTTTTACCTTTGTTTCCAGCATCTTCCTGATGATGTCCATATTATGCCCATTTGGTCAATATTGCAAGTGAGTGGGGTAAGTGTATGGGTTTTATTCTTAAAAAGCACTAAAAATTCTCTCCAATCGCTATATTGTTAGAGAACAGTGTTTTATTTTTCATACCTGGTTTGCATTTTAGTAATTGTTTGGTCTGCTTTTTTGACAACAAATAATCTGCTTCTTTTTCAAGGATGCCAAGAGATTAGCTTGGAATTAGATATTAAGACCAGCTCTAGCAAAACAAATAAAAGGCCTTCCACTGCTGCTTGTGAGGAACTATTAAAAGGGTAGAATAATATGCAGCAAAATTATTGCCTTTTTGAGCTGGCAAAGAATATAATTAAAATAAAGAACTGACATCTTATGTGACAGAGTCTGAGTAGGAAGCACAGCATTTATCACCTCCTGTTTGCTAGCTTTTCTTTGGGGAAAAAAGTCAGCAAGATTTAATCTTGGATGACGCCTACTCACCTGGCTTGACTTAAGCTAAAAACAAAAAACCACACACACACACACACACACAACCCCCATGAAAATGGTGGGGTGTGATATACAATTTGGCCATGTTATATCTTAAGCGCCAAAACCTAAATTTACTTTCTCAGAAAAGGGATGATCAGAAAAATCACATTTTATATTAGAAACTAATAATAATGCAGACATTGTTAAAGAAAATGGGGCATGGACTGTGGTGAGTGTGTGTGAGGAGAAGGAGCAATGTATGTCCTTCAGGATTATATCAGGAGAGTCTTGAGCTGAAACTCAGTGTGTAATGCACATTCTTAAGAACACATTTATTGCATGGAGCGACTATATGTGAATGATGAAGCACGTTATATAGGGATTTTACTGTGTTTATCTTGTAATAGATATTTTTATCTCCAATAATTATCCCTAGAGGGAAACTCCCTGAAAACATTGCCCTGACTCTCTACTGAGGAGGAAGAATTAAACCTGCTGAACCCTGGGGTCTTGATGAAGAACTAACTCGTCTAAGAACTCAAGATCCCTCAAATCTAGGCCTCATCGCAGACCACAGCATTCTTTCTTTCCTAAATACAGTCTCTGAGTGGGAGGTTCTCAATGTAGTACTGACGTAGGTGTGAACATTCAGTGTTTAAAGTCATGGGAAACAACTTAAATTGCCTTGAAGTTTTTCAAGCTTTGAAATTTCTATTTTGGATTTTTTAAAAAGGAGGGGTAGGGAGAGAGAAAGAGAAACAGCTTGTTCACTGGGTAGCTCTTTGTCTACCTAACCCCCAACTCTCTGGAAATCAACAAATCATTTTATTGGCACTAGTACAACTAGTCTGCCAGTACCAGAGAAAATGTACTTTTTGGTATGTGCTTTTTGTATTGGCGACTATAATAATAATAACAAAAAAAACACACAACCCTTTTCAGTGAGGTCTTCTCTTGTACCAAGTGGAGTCACAGCCATCACCAAGAGAAGCTATATTTACAAGGCCATGTTCCCTCTCAAACTAGCTTGTACAATCTGCTCCTGAACATTCCATCTGGCGTGGGTTGAAGAGATTCAAGACATGGGCTTGCTTACTTAAAGCAATACATTTTGTTTTTCAATCAAAGATTCACATTCTGAGGAATAAAAGAAATAGAGTCTACTCTTATTTCTAATAAGCTTTTAGAATTCCTTTATTTAAGGTATTGATCTGAATTGATTTTGGTGTCCAGAAAAGCAGCAACAAAGATGTATGTATAGTCTAACGGAAAATGGTCTGGGGCTGCAACTGGCCATTAAGCTATCCACAAATGATGTTTTTTGAGAACAATGTTTATCAAACCTCAAGCTTATGAGGGTTTTCTTTATGTACCGATTCTGCTGGTTGTTTTTATTTACATTGATTGGTGGATGCAGGTTGGTTCTGTCTCCTTAAATGTATCTATAACGTTCATTTGGAAAGAAAATAGCGGCAGCACTATTGCCTGACAAATAGTGGGTGCTAAATGAATATTTGTTGAATGAAAGAACACTTCATATTATAACAGCATTATACAGTTTTCAAGCACTGTGGTAATCATTGTTTTATTTGATTCTCACAAGTAGCTGGGGAAAAATGTGAGGATCACTGATTCTATATATCCCTGACTAAAGCCACCAAGCTGACAAGTGGCTGAGTTAGAATTTAAATGCAGGTTATATATGGGAGTACATACCTTGACTCTACCAGGCATGGAGATATGGAATTCAAGGCACCTTTGGGGAAGAACATCTAGCTCAGTTTGATGGAAGTTTAGGGCATGCTATGAAGGGAAAATATAAGAGACTATTATGGAATTATAAATTTACACCAGCTTGTAGAGGACCTTGAATGGAAGGCTACTGTGTTTAGATTTTACTCCAAAGGCAATAGAAAACCATTGGAAGGATTTTTTTAAAAATTGAATTTATTGGGGTGACATTGGTTAATAAAATTATACAGGTTTCAGGTGTACAGTTCTGTAATACACCGTCTGTATATTGTATTGTGTGTTCACCACACAAAGTCAAGTCTCCTTCCATTACCATTTATCCCCCCTTTACTTACTCCTATGCCCCCCCTTTCCCTCTGGTAATCGCC